>JAYJMJ010000195.1:2262157-2281957 GCA_036873875.1 Laminaria ephemera | reverse complement strand
AGCGACTGGAGCCTGTCCTGTGACCACGGACTTGATTATGAGAGTTAATGTGAGAACAACAACAACAACAACAACATAACAACCATGACACAACAGTAAAACAACCAACACAACAACCCGCCCACAACGAACACAACGACCAGCGCACAACCAACGTAACTATCAAAACACAAAAAAGAGAGTTGCGATGAGAATAAAAATCGAAATGATTATTTGCTTGTTGTGAAAGATACATATGTTCATAGAGACACATTTATACTTGGAAAATCAGCCAGGTGGGGTCGGTTGGGGTTTCCACACCTTGCGGGGCGGGTCATTGGCAACAGCTATGGATAATACCAAAAAAACGAAATCAGTACGGGCAGTCTCGAGAAACAGGTGATACAAGAACCTACGTACGTATTTAGGGGGGAGACGGCTCTAAATGCCGATTTCTTGCATCATTTATTTATGGAGACTTCCAGTGCTGATTTCGATGTTTTTATTGTGCGATCGATAGCTGTTGCCAGTTGCCAGTAACTATATTTCCTTGTATAAAATTTGACTCTCAGGATAATACATTCATTTTCAAAACAACATGGATTTCCAGCCTCATCGGAACGCAATAGGAAAATCGGCTGTTAACTTATTAATTAATACCAACAACCAGCACACTTTTCGGCCTCTCGCCTCGGGACCTTTCATTTCAAGCCTCCTCACCTCGGTGCCTTTCACTTCCGGCCCCCACACTTCGGACCCGTTCACCTCGGCCACCTTCACTTCGGACCCCTCCACTTGGATCCTTTCAGATCGAACCATTTCACTTCGGATCCTTCAGTATCGGAACCCTTCACGTCCGGTCTGTTATTTTCGGAACCCTTCACTTCGGGGCCTTTCACATCGTAAAACTCCACCTCAGAACTTTTCACATCGGGCCCTCCTACTTCGGGACCTGCTCAGACCTCCTCAATCCGCACCCCTTTCACTTCGGGACTCATCACTTCGGGGGCCTCACTTCGAGTCCCCTCATTTCGGGTCCCCCCAATGCGGATCCCCTCACTTCGGGACCCATCACTTTGAGGAGCCTCATTTCGGGTCCTCAGACTTCAGATCCCCTCACTTCGGGACCCATCACTTCGGGGGGCCTCATTTCGGGCCCTCTCACTTAGGGTTTCCTCACTGCGGGGCCTCTCACTTCGACGTCCCGAAACCCCTTCCCCCGCTTGCCGTAAGGACTGACCTGGTTGATGACGACGAACGCGGCGTGGTGTCGGTCGCTAAGGCGCTTCATCTGCTGCGACAGCTGCCCCAGCAGGCGCGAGCGCTCCACGGTGGCCCTTGTTTTCCGAAACAAAAAAAATCAAAGCAATCACGAAAAAAGAAAAGAGAGATAAAAAAGGGCGCGCTATGAGCTGAGGTAATTAAAGAAAAGCCGTGCGAGTCGATGGTGAGAGCCGGAGCGTGTTTTGAAAAATGATTTTGGCCGTGCGCATCGATGGTGGGATCATAAGCTGTTGTTTGACGAGATAGTGGAGGAGAGATGCACTCGTTCTCGCACCAAAGCCCGACATCAGGCTTCGAGAGGAGAGTGAGATCGATGGAATTTTCCATTATTATCCTTCCCAATAGATATGGAAACCCCTCCAGTTGGTTACACAACCACGCACGTTTGCTCTGTACTTCGTACAGACAGCAGCTGGAGTTGCTTGCTTGTTTCCTTACCCTTTTCCACCGCCGAGGTCGCTGCGAAAAAGAGCCGCGATAGAGTCTACCACCACCAGCTTGATGTTGTGCGCCTCCATCAAGTGCGGAAGATGTTCCATCTGGTAAGGAATGGACAGGTCGCGGCGGTGACAGGAGGGGGGAGGGAGGGAGGGAGGGGGGGGTAGGGAGTTCTTTTGTGCGGCGTTGTTTAATCTTTTACTGGCAGAATACGCACGGATCGATATTTGAAATGAGTCGTTTTCGTGGCACAAGCACATAACAACAACAGCAACAACAGCAAATATGTAACAACAATAACAGCAACACCCCCACTCCCACCACAATCATCACTACCACGCCCCTGACCACACCACCCGCACCCACCCACACTCCCACCCCCACCACCTCCGCACCAGAATCCTCATCTGATCGTCGAGATTCTTCGCGCTCTGAATGCACACGCCCTCCATCATCTTCGCCGGATCCACGCCGTGCCGATCCTGCCCAGGCATGACGGTAAACGGGCAAACGCAGGCAAGACCTAGAGCCGACGAAACTGAAAGGGGATAGGGGGGTCACCCCCGCGCTTCAAAACGAAAAAAAACAAAAACTACGAATTAAACGTAGAGACTGCGGCCGGACATGTTATACGAGTACTCGTAGTTAGTACGCTGCGCCAACATATTTTTAAGTTAGTTTTTCGTAAGGTACAGGGCCGATCTCACTAGTTTTACTGCAAACTAACATTACTGTCTGTACGCCTCGAAATCGAAAACGAAACAAAACCGAAACGAACCCGATGCAAAATCCAATCGAAACGAAGCCGAAACGAACAGATCCGAAACCCAACCGAACCAAAACGAAACCGAAACGAAACCCGAAACAAGACCGAATTGGGCCGAAATAAACCCGAACTGAAAATAAACTGAACCGCGCCGCACCGAACCGAACCGCACCGGACCGAAACAATAACGAAAAAATCCGAAAACAAACGAAACTAATTCGAACCTAAACGAGATCGAAGCCAAATCGAAAAAAACGAAACCAATCCAAACTAAAATAAACCGAAACCAAACCAAACCGAAACCAAACAGAAACCAAACCAACCCGAACCCAAACCAAACCAACTAAAAACCAAACCAAAACCGAACCGAAACAAAACCAAACCGCACCTTATATCGGTTCGCCATTTGCCGGAGTCTTCGGCTCGGGAAGACTCCCTCCCCACACGTCAGAACGTAAGACTTTCCCCCCAAGCCCCCCGCCTCCGGCACTAGCTGCGCCTGAACACAAGGGTCCGGAGGCGTGTCCGGGGTGAGGGTGAGGTTGGGAGGTGGGGGGGGGGAGTCGGAGTGGGGGGTGAAGAGGTACCAGCACATCAGAGCGAGTTTAGTCGGCATCGCTTCCGTACGTGAGAGGACCCTCAATGGTGTTGCTGTTGGCGGCAACGCACGCGCTCGGTAGGGTCGGCCCCGCCCGTCAGAAAATATTTGGCCAAAACGTGCCATTCTTATCCTAGCTCGCAGCGCAGCTTTGTAACCCATTAAATAAAAACACCCCACATCTTCGTACTGCCGTTGGCTTCTATTCCGGCAGCTTCGACCCCTCGCCCTAATTCCCCACCGCTAACTCATGATTATACTCCGATCGTGCGCGCCCTGTACATACCTGAAGGAGTAGTTGCAGGCACAGCTGCGTCTTACCGGTCCCGGCCTCTCCCGCAATCTGTGCATCGCGCACGGAACAGAACGAAGCATAGCAGTAAAAGGGTCTAAAAAGGGTTAGAGCCGGGCACCGTGTTAAAAAGTGCAAAGTAATTACTACAAGCGAATGCTAGCTTCTAATTTGCGCCAGCGCCAAAAAGTAGGGACCGGTTTCGAGATGGCTCAAGCCTGTTTTTTCTGTCCGCCACCGACCGAGATTCATCCATACGATTCTCCGAATACCGAATACTCAACCAACGTACACAAGTTAACAGCAGTTACAAATATCTTGCTGCGCGAGTTCCTAGCGACAGCTACAGTACGTATACTATTTTGATACTGTATAGTCATAATACTTCGTAAAACTGAATACTCGCCTCGGTGATCCCCTGCACGGAAATGCCTCCGTGAAACGCGGCGTCGAGGTTAGGGCATCCGAAGGGCAGCCTGCCCACCCTCGTCTTGTCTCGCGACATTGCCAGCGCGGTGGTGCAGGGCGGAGCCGTCCCGGCGAGCCACGGGTCGGGCTTGGCCGGCCTCCCCTGCCCCGTCCGTTGCCTTTGCCCTGCCCATATTGTCGCCGGACGTACCAGAAGAGGCGTTTTGGCGTTAATATTAATAGTTAAAACACTTCAGCGGTACGAGCATCTATTATATACCGTACTGATTATACACAGTGCTGCAAAAGTCGTCGCAGTACCAGTACCAGTCCTCGGCACTCAGTCAATTACTCGCCAGTACCAGCCATTTTGGAGATTCCAGTCCCCAGAGGACCTGGGTGCTGAAATGACTTGAGTCCCGTCAGTCCCAAGGGTGCCTGGGGGCTGAAACGACTGAGTCCCGCCAGTCCCAAAGATATCCAGGGCAGAAATGACTGAGTCCCGCCAGTCCCAAAGGTAACTGGGGGCTAAATGACTGAGTCCCGCCAGTCCCAACGGTACCTGAGAGCTGAAATGACTGAGTCCCGCCAGTCCCAAAGGTACAAGAAGCTGACATGACTGAATGCTCGCGAGTTCGAGCCACAAGGCCAAACATAAAAAAACACAACCATAAACACTTTTTTTTGTGTATTTCTTTATCCCTTAAAAAAACTCCAAGAAAACGAGAAAGGTCAGTCCCAGTCCTCGGGACTCAGTCAAAGACTCGCCAGTACCAGTCATTTTGGACGACCCACTCCCAAGGGTACCTGGCGGCTGAAATGACCGAGTCCCGCCAGTCCCAAGGCTACCTGGGGGCTGAAATGACTGAGTCCCGCCAGTCCCAAGGGTACGGGAAGCCGAAATGACAGGTACCCGGAGGACTGGTACTTTGACGACCTTTGCAGCTTGCAGTACAGAGTAGTACTGCTAAGAAACAGGGATGGTGGCCTAGCCTGGGTTTCTTGCTTGGGAAGGGGTGTTTCCTACACTAACTTCAACCCCACCTATCAGTACAGAGTCTTGTAGTGGTGTACCAGTACAGAGTATGAAGTATCGCTATGTTTTGTGAGCCTGGGCGAGCATGCATCCAGCGATCCAGTCGAACAAGGCTGGTTTGTCGAAGGAGGAACAGCCATGAGTACGACCCAGGAAACAGAGTACGTACGTACGACGTGACCAGGCACCAGTTAGCAGTAGGAAGAAGTAGAATGCATTAGGAAACACTAGACAGCAGTGGGCATCAGCACAGCGGCTGTTTAGAGCTAGGATTGCAATGAGTCAATGCCGCCACCGCTGCACCTCCCCCCCCCCGAGAGTATTGGAGCCGAGAGACTGCCGTTTTAGCCACCAGGGGAAGGGTTCGGGTTTATGCGGATTGCCTGGTACTGACTGCTGCAATGTCGTAGTTTGCCTCGTTCTCATACACATACATACAAATATGGGCGTAAATTTAAGAACCGTTATATTATTAATATGAAATAAAACGGTCCTTACATTTCATCCTGAGTGGTACCAGGCAGCGAATTTGTATTTCAAAATTTTGAAAACTACAACAACACAACATGTAGATAAGACCTCTCACCATGGGGTGGCTGCGGTTGGTCTCCCCCGTGCTGCTTCCCCCGTTGATACACATTGACAACACGCGATCCAGGCGGAAGATGAGCCATGGAGCCCACCCTGACACACTCAGTACTCTGCAGCTTTTAGGTCAACATTTAGTCGAGTTGGGGTTTCAACATTCTGAGAAAGGCGGTATTTGATAGGGGGCGGTTACCCCGAAATCAACACCGAGAGGAAGGATTCGCAGTTCGTTGTACACACCCAGACGCGTCAGGTACGCCAGCCAAGGGTGTACACTGAATTCCCCAGGCAAGTCGACACATTACTCGAGAAGTTTGATTGGCTGTCGCGACCGAGAAAGCGCCTCGGTGCACACAGATTCAGCTTCTACACGGGCACAAAAAACGCATTCTGTCGAATATTTCTCACGAGAAAAAAGAAAAAAGACTACCTGGTACGTACGATATTCGTAGGTGCCCGAAACTGCAACAAGTACACCCGGCAGCAGCAGCACCAGCACCAGCACCACGAGCAGCCGAACATACACCCCCCGTTATTCTCAAACTCTCTAGATATGGAGGCCGGGGCAACAGTACCCCAGACGGACTGCGCCGCTACTAACGGCGCAGGTATGCCGCCCCACAGCTGGTCCCAAGTCATGGCCGAAAAGTTCTTGGTGCGGCAAGGACCCAACTACCTCAAGTCTAAACGGAAGGCCAAGTCTGGCGGGTCGTTTTACGAGGTGCGAGGAGTGGACTGGTACAGGGCGGGAAAGAAGGTGGACGGGGTGGGGTCGCTGGTGAACCTTCCCGAGCCGGAGTTCAGCCATCCTTCGGTGCCGTCCCTGCTCGTGGTGAACGTGCAGCTTCCGATGGAGGTGGGTGGGTGGGTGCGTGGGGTCTTGTTCTGAGATACCTGGTACCAGTACCTGGCAGCGCTACTATGTTTTTGAGATCGGAGATACTATGCTATGGAGATATCTGACGTTTTGTTGATGTTGGGCGCAGGCGGCGCCCAGCCCTGATGATGGTGGTGATGCCCCTGTTGATAGGAATTTGTCCGTACGTCCTCGAACAGCAGTCAGTACTAGTCAGTACCCTACCGAACCTGCCATAAGAAACAGCCCCACAAGCAACTTGCCTAAAAAATCAGGGGAGGTACCTGGTAAGAAATTCGACAGCTGTGATACTGAAGTTAGTGTAGGACATCCTTCTCTGAAATCTAGCCTACAACCAATACCACCTCGGTTTCTTATCTATAACCAGTATTAATACCATATCTCAGTTTCTTATCAGAGATCAGAGGGCCGTTAGGCTGTTTCCTATGCGGTCCGATTTCGAGCTTCAGATTCATATTGTTCGATCCCAAAAATGAAAGCACCTGCTTGTGCAGTCCGAATGTGCAAAATTGGACCGGAAAAAATCTGATTTAAGAGTCCAATAGCCCAACTCGTCAGATTTTGGCCCAAAATCCGACGACTTGGGTCATCAGATTTTCAAATCGAAAAATGGCATGTGGTGTTATCCACGCAGCTCGCAGCAGCAAAACGATGAGTTGGATGGCGACACAGCGACGTTGCCTCGCGCCTGACGTGCAGTCGGCGGTCGGCGCGTCTCTCCGCGGCCAGACTATGGTCGGCTGGCGTGGGCTCGGACCTAGAGACCAAGAGAAGCGCAATCGGCGCGTGCCTCTCCGTGGATACGTACTGGTATCATAGGCTACTACTACAGCTGAACAGCAGTCAGTCAGCGTGCTGGGCTCGGATGCTTTATATAGTCAAAACACAAAATACCAAGACAGGCTGGGCGCACTCGGCACGTTGCTTCGCCGCCACACTAGAGGCAGTCAGCGTGGGCTCGGACGCTTGGGTCCGACGCCCAGTGCAGCACACTCGGCGCGTCTCTTCGCGGCGCCAAACCACAACAGTTGGTTGGCGTTTGCTCATATCTCTGGGCGCACGCTCTCACGCAACTTCAAATATATCTGATTTCTTCACACAAGAAGACCCTTTCAATTTCCGAACTACACCGTCGAAAATCCAAACTCTGAAGCTCAAAATCTGGACTGCATAGGAAACAGCCTTACCTCAGCATCTGTCCAACACCCTCACTGTGTCGCCCTTTCCTTTTAAAAACCCAAACCAAGACTTTCCAAGACCCAGGCTGCGGTAGGGGGTGGGTAACCCTATTTTCACTGGTGGGTTTAGGTGACTGGCGCGAACGGCTCTGCACCTCACCAAAAAAACGCCAGCGTGTCAAAACCTCTACGGCGGTGCATATCCCGTAACAAAAAAAAGACAAAAGCTTACGACTTGCAAATATATCTGGGGAAAATTCGCGCGAGTGGTCATGAGACGAGGGACGCGTGTAACGATAGGGGAATTTCTAGCGCTGTTTAGCAGACCGTTTCTGACTGACGGGGATCCCTAACCCAAAATCGCCGGAATGCCATTCTTGTTATGAAACATAATTCGTTGCTTGCCTATGAAGACCATGGGATGGTTCATCGGGTTAAGCTCGCATTATTTCTCAAAGCTGGGTTTTTTTGTGGGGTACCGAGCTCTAAAAGAAAAGGTGCTCTCCTATACCGTAACATGGTGTCAAGGGCATGAGAGGCCTCCGAAGCGCTCCCCCTACCGCAGCCTTCGTCCCAAATAATACTTTACCTGTATCCTAAACAATAGAAGGCCGTCTTGAAAGGTACAGCAGCACTACTTCCACCGTGGTCATTGTTAATTACTACGCCTATAGTGCAAGTAAAGAAGTAAATGTATTTTGCACCACACTGACCATATCAAAACCAGGTACCCTCACTACGGCGCAAGCTGTGTCGCATGCTACGGTAGGGGTTGAGCAGTTCTGTAACTCACTCAAACAATGGTGATAAGACAAATGCTACGCCTAACGCGACAAACAATCCCAAGACGTAGGTATCTTAACAAAAACTATTTTCAAAACACAATCGAGATTCCAACGATATTGGGTAGTACTGTACAGCCAACATCCTCTCTGCTGCCCTTCTCTCGATAAGAACACAAGAAAACACAGCTAGGACTGGATTGCGAATGCAATTGAGTTAAATTGACGTACGACACGTATGAAAATACGTGGAAGTGTGGTGAGCTTAAGGTTAATTTTTCTCCATCTGCCGGAGGATGAAAAAAACAAACAGAAAACATTTTGCGTCGTAGGGTGGTTTATACCTGTATTAAACGAACGAAGACAGTCTTGAAAGCATACCGCAGCAAGTCCAGCGAGGCCAAAATTACCACCAAAGTGCCAGCTAACACCGTTTGAACCAGGACCAGACCGGGCGAAGCAACCAAGGAAGAGAAGTCAGTCAGAAACCACAAGAAGGCGACCATAGCCGGTAGAGCAGCTGCCGCTCCGCACAAAAAGTCCAACCCCCCGAGAATCATGGCCTCGTTGATGAGGAGGGTCCGGCCATACCTGAGGAACATCGCCCTGGCGTGGCGCACGGCTGTCATCATGAACGAGGAAGGTCGACACAAGAGGAGGATTTCACCAAAAGCGGGTGGCATGTGTGCGTAGGGGGTGCATTAAGAGAAGACGGGACAAGACAAGAGTACCGATGGCGTCGTTGATGAGGAGGGTCCGGCCATGCCTTCGGAACTTCGCCCTGGCGTCGCGCACGGCTGCCATCATGAACGAGGAAGGTAGACACAAGATGAGGGGTTTCGCTAAGTGGATGGAATGTATGTGTAGCGGGTGCATTACGAGAAGACGAGACAAGACAAGAGCACAATGATGTGACGTCGTTGATGAGGAGGGTCCGGCCATGTTTATTGAACATCGCCCTGGCATGGCGCACAGCTGGAACGATGAAGGGCGACGCAAGATGAGGGAGTTCGACAAGTATGGAGTGCATGTATGTATGGGGGATACTTTCTATAAGCACGGCCCACAGCTGTCGTGATGAAGGCATGAAGGGTGACCGCATGGGAGGGAGTTGGTCAAATGTGGACGGCATTTATGTGTGAGGAATTTTTCCTGAAATTGGTCGGCACGATAAACAGGTGTCGTGGTGAAGGGTGACCGCATGGGAGAGAGTTGGTCAAATGTGGACGGCATGACGTGTGGGGAGTTTATTCTAGAACAGGCCTGCACGACAAACAGCTGTCGTGATGAAGGGTGACCGAACGGGAGAGAGTTCGTCAAATGTGGACGGCATGAATATGTGGGGAGTCTCTTCTGAATAAGACCGGCACGATAAACTATCGTCACGATGAAGGCTGACAGAACGAGACAGAGTTGATCTAGTGTGGACGGCATGCATGTGTGAGGACTCTCTTCAAGAATAAGCCGGCACGACAAAAAGCTGTCACGATGAAGGGCGACGTACAAGAGCAGGGAGTTCGTCAATAGTAGAGTGCATGCATATTATGTATGTGTGTGTGGGGGGGGTACAAGCCTTCTACGGTAAGGGTGCGCCTCAATACTGTGAGGCTCCTCACCTGAGCGGTTCAATGCCTCATTTTAAAACTGACTTTGGGAAAAGAGAAAATGAAACCCCATGAATAACAATCCAGACAACATGATATGTCACAACACAAACGGTATTTCGGCGATATCGGGTAGTTCCATAGTTGATGAAACCCGTCGGCCAGAACTCGTTTGGCGAAACAAGTGCCGGATCAAGCCTACGGTAGGGGGGGTACAACCATTTTTACTCATAAACAGTATGGGCCTCGCGCGACCTCGGACTTGATTTGGTTTTGTTGGCAAGGTGTAACAAATACTTCTATGGCGGCCGAACATATCGCGACACCGAAAATCACAAATGCTTGAGTAAATGGGGTAAGCACTCGCGCGAGCGCTGAAGGTGCTCCCCCTACCGTCGCGATGTCTGCCTTGTCGGTGAAACCCCGACGTGAGCCGTCCCGGCATTGTAGGGATGCGAAGGTTTATGGTCACACGACTACGGCCATGCATGAAATGAGTACCCCCTCCCTACCCCCAGCCTACCGTAGCCTTCGTTTGCTACCCCTATTATGGTAGCAGGCATCAACGAATGCAACGGTAGTGGACGCATGGTACGGTAGAGGTGCACGCAATATTTTCTCAGGCTCCTCACTGGAGGAGCTCTATACCTCTCCCAAAAACTGATTTGGGGGAAAATCAAAGTTCTACCCGATGAACAATCCCATGGCTTAGGTATACAACGAAAAATATTGCAAAATAAAAAAAAAACGAAATTCCGACGATTTTGGGCTAAAGAGCCCCGTCATTCAGAAATAGTTTCAGCCAAAAGGTGCTACCTCTATCGTAGCACGCGTCAGTGGTGTACCGGAGGTTTTCTGAGGCTTCATACGTGAAAGAGCTCCATACCTCACCCAAGCACTAACGTTGAGTAAAAGCAAAAGTACAACACAATAAACAATCCCATGGCCTCGGAATACAACGAACAGTATTGCAAAAGACGCGTGCTGCGATAGAGGTTTCATTTTTTGGTCAACATATTTATGGGATTTTGTTTTTTATCTTACTTTTACTATCCAGCTTCTGGACAAGCCGTGGTCGCAGGTGTCGTTCCTTCTCCCCCCCAGTACGTTGCCTTCATGTTTACCGCGCAGAGGGTTCAGCTTTCCAACGCTCATCGATTTTCATGGAATACAGTTGTTTGTGTTTTGCTATAACATTCGTTACACACCTAGGTCATGGGATTGTTGACCGGGTTGCGCATTCATATTTTCTCAAAGATAGTTTTTCGATGGGGTATAGGGCTCTTGAAGTGAGGAGCCTCCGAAACAAATGATGCACCTTTACCGCAGCATGTGTGCAATCAAGAATGACATCCGTACGAGGATGGGTTAAAGAGCCCCGTCATCCAGATAATGTTTAAGCAAGAACGTGCTACGCCTAGAGTAGCACGCGTCCATTGTGATCCATCTCGCGTACCTTCGACGAAGTTAAAGCTGTAGACGCCGATGCATAAAACAAGCCGCGGCAGCACATACAGGTAGCTCGGTCCGCAAAATTGATGCTTGGGATATGTTTCGTTTTTATCGCTAGGCAATGATATCGAGTCTGGTCATCGAAGTTTGAAACAATGATATGTTACAGTAGTGGTCTCTTTATAGTGCCGGTATGTGCCAGCCGGAGATACCGGTACTATAGCGGCAACCGGCACTGCTCCGCCTACTGCCACTACTCGTTGTTCCCATCTGTGCTACGCGATTTCACAGGCACTACAGCGGGCAACCGGCGCTACTCAACCTGCGCTGTAGAAGGACCTCTACTGTACTGGGTCGCATAATCGATATTTACCAACGGCTAACACCACATGAGTGCCACCTACCTGACGACGCATGCTACAGTAGGGGTGCACCTACCTTTTTCGGGGGTTCCTCACATGAGCAACTCCGTACATCACTCAAACCCGACTTTGAGAACCATTGAACGCGTATATATTGATGAACAGCCCCATGACCTAGATATTCATCGAATGTTTTTCTGATGCACAAAGGGACTTCTAACGGTATTGGGTATTGAGTTTACTTAGTTGCGGAGCCCCGTCGATGAGAAGAACAAGCCTACGATAAGGGGGTCACTTTAAGGGGGGTTCGCGTGAATGGCTACCGATACCTTTGTGTTCTTAACCTGTTGTGCATCTCGGTCGGGCGATATGCACCATCGCTATCGATTGATCTGTTACGCCGCGCCAATAACAGATACTTATGCTCGAGTTTAAATGAGGTACAGAGCCACTCGCGCGAGTGACCTATGCTCGGTAGTGAAAATGATGTTATAACATGTTATAACGTAACATCCCCCCTACTACCGTAGCCTTAGTCAGAAGTGGTCTGCCTAAACCCTGCTACCCCGGACCAAGGCTTCGGTAGGGGGGTGGCGCATGCTATGGTAGAGGTGCACCTCATTTGTTCTGAGGGTCCTCACTTGAGGAGCTCCATATCTCACCCAAAACTCTATTTTGACAAACACGGTTCACTTAGCACCGACCGGCAATCCCATGGGCTAGGTGTACAACAGGTAAATTAGGAAACATAAAAGTGATTCCGAAGTTGTTGGGTGGTTCCTCGTTTCAGAAGCGTATCACACAGAACTTGTTTGGCGCAACACCGATTACCCCTAACGTACCACGCGTCGGTCACGTTTAGGACTCTTCTTTCAGCAGCCGAGAGCAACTCACACGAGCGGCGGCCCTATCCATTACCAGTTTTATGCTAGTGTGCTGTTCGGTTTCGCGATATACACCGCCGTCCACGTGTTCGATACGCTGCGCCAGCGAAATGTTTAAACTTGGCGCTAGATCAAGGTTCAGAGTCACACGCGCGAGTGAATCATACTCGGCAGTGAAAACGGGAGTACCCCTCCTATCGTAGATGCGTGCTCCGATGGGGGTGGCACTTTTCGGCTAAAACGTTTCTGGCTAACGGGGCTTCTCAACTGAGGAACTACCGGATGTCGTTAATCATTTAGAGTACCATTCATTGGACATCTAGGCCATGGGATTGTTCATCGGGTTGCACTTTCACGATGCAATCAGTGTTTGGTTTTGGTATGGACATCCTCAAATAAGAAGCCTCAGAAAGCTAGGGTTGCACCCCTATCGTATCAAGCGTCCGTAGATATGGTCCCCTACCGTAGCCCTCATCTGACGTTACCTTCGGCGAAGTTGATGTGGTAGATGCTGACGAACAAGACAGGGTACAGCAGCACATCGCTCACGGTAACCCTCACGCACGTCATGAGGACATCGGCCATCCAAAAGGCGTTCGAAAGGCGACCAATGAGAAATCGCAAGGGGGTAGTCAAGCAATCAATCGCGGCCACCTTGCACAAGGACCTGGTTGATTGATCCAAGCACGCGTCATACATAAAGTGGAGGGGGCACGACGCGATGATGTGATCATAGGAAAGGATAGGACAAGGCAAGGGGCACACCTTGCACAAAGGCACGGTTGATCCAAGCACGCATGAAACATAAAAGGTAGGGGGACACGATGCGGCGGTGCGATCATAGGAAAGGAAAAGGCGCACAAGCATCGGTGACAACAGCGTTCGGAGGTATCGTATTCCGGAGCTAACGTACCCTAAACAAGCGAGATCGTAACTCATTCCAACGGTCTCCATATGGACTGCAGATTCGCTATTCCTACAACCGTCCTCACCCCATTGAAGGACGTATCACGCGATGACACGAATCCCACGCGGTGTCCACGTCGGCATACCAAGAAAAATACCAGGCACCAGCTATAGTATAACACAAACGGCATTCCAACGACAATGCATAACTTCTGAGTTGCGGAGCCCCAAGAGTATAAGAAATGGTTAGGTCAAAACGTGCTACCACCCTTATCCTAGCACGAGTCTTAGACCACAGATTCCAACAGTATTATCCTCACCCAAGCGAAGAACGTATTACGCGGCGAAATGATTGCCACGCGGTGTCCAGGTTGCCTGCCATTTACCACCGCGAATCCACCGGATCCGCCACCGGTATACCGTTTTATGGCTAACGCTCGACGTACATCTCCTCCAAACATATAACAGTAACACGATTATGTCACTTCTTGTAACCATCCTCAACCGAGAGAAGAGCGTATTACTCGGCGATATGACGTCCACGGGTTGTCCATGTTGTGACGTATTCCCACTGTAACGTAAAGTGGCGCCGAACACCACCAGTATACCGTTTCATTGCTAACAATGCAAACATAGACTACAGTATCGCCGAAAAAAAAGAAAACTAACACGATTATTTATTTCATTATATCCATCCTCACCCGAGCGAAGAGCGTATTACGCGGTGAAATGATGTCCACGCCGTGTCCCCGTTGCCCGCCGTCGACCACCTTGAAGCCACAGCATCCGCCACTGTCGCTGCTACCACGTTCTTCGCCACCTCTACGTGCCACAACACGCTGGCAATCCAGAAATACATGAGGGCAATGCTTTCGCTGCTACCGTGGCAATTGGACACCATGTTACCGCTACATCCGCATGACAGGGCCTTCATTATCAACGGAGCCTTACAGTCTACCGTTTGGTAGCCGTCAAGACCAGGATTGGTTCTGGAGGCGGCCATCGATCCGACATAAGCGATGACGGCCGTGGTGATCCACACGTATCGGATGATCGACGCGCTGAGGATCCAGGGCATGATTTGCGGTGTAGACGTCACGGCAAAAGAGGCAACCTAGGTAATATACGGAAGGAAGCAATGGGGTAATCAGGAGTGTGGTGAAGCCGACGTACAGTATTGAGTTCTGAAGCCAATATCTAGTATTGAATGCTGAAGCCAACATATACTATTGAATGCTGAAGCCGACATAGAGTATTGAATGCTGAAGCCAACATTGTGCATTGAATGCTGAAGCCGACATAGAGTATCGAAAAAAATATTTGAGGCGCGTAACGTAGTGGGGAGGGGGGAGAAGAGCCTGCTTAGTGGCCCCGGATCTGAGTTACGACTAGGGAGGGAGAAGGAGAAAGAAAAAACGCGAAGAAAATACATGGGATGAGAGAAAAAACAAGAAATTGAATGCTGAAGCCAACACATAGTATTGAATGCTGAAGCCAACATACAGTATTGACCGCTAACGCCCAGATAAAAAATTGAATGTCGAACCCAACCTAGAGCATTGAGGACAGGGTGTCGACTGCAAAAGGGACACGAACAAGCATGGGTTAAACGGGTCATGGTGAGGCGGCCCCCTCGCTCGCGACAGGAAGCGTCTTCCGGAACGGCCCCACACGAGAGTCGGTCAGTGAGTCAATCCCCTCATTAAAATTACGTACTCTAATCGAAACTTGTTTTTGCCAAACTTTCCAAATTTTGCAAATTTGGATCGAAATACGGAGGTGTTCTGTCACCAGGTGCACAACACATGGAACGCTCAAACTTTCAATTTTCCAAATTTTCTAGCACATATATGGAAATCCAGAAAAACAAAAGTGGAATTCGTGGAATTTTTCGACAAAACTTGCCTTGATAAGAATGATCCTTACTCCGAAATCGAAACACGTGGAACTAGCATGTAAACCAGACGCAACTCGCTCCGTCAAGGCTAAACAAAGTGTTTATGCACAACATTTACCCCGTCTACCGTTGCATGAATAAAAGGTGGTGAAATTAGATTGTTTCATACTAACTTAAGACATTAATTAATTTCCATGTTCGAGAATACTTCTAAACGACGGCCGGACCCGACACGTGAGGACCTACTGTAACATGTAAACCAGACGCACATAACTTGGTCAAGGAAAACAACGCAACGAATGTATGCTCCCCAACTACCCTGCCTACCGCTACGAACACATGCATATAATATAGCACGAGTATGCGAAGTATTTACAAATCACCTTTAAACGTAAAAATCCCTCCGAGTAGAAACAAATACTTTTGCACCACAACTATTACCCTGCCTACCGCCAGACGGATATCTTAGGTGGTACCAGGTACATATCACCTTAAGGCTTGCTGAAACAAAATCTACGATGCCTGGCCGCAACAACCGGTAGCAGTGTGAGATTACACCGCATAGGACAGGAAGAGCCCACCCCACCGGTACCACAAACGCGTCAGGCAGTGTATTAAAAGCTAGGCTACCCATGTCATTTTCGGAAACAGCACAAAATTCCCTATCTAACTGGTTTGGAATACACATCAGCTTGAGGCTTGCTGAAGCAAACCTTACGAGGCCTGGCCTCAACAAGCAGTAGCAGTGTCATATCACGCCACAAAGGACAGGAAGGATCCACCCAACCGGCTCCTCAAAGGAGTCAGGTAATATATTCTAATCGCTATGCAACTACCCTTATCCATTTCCGAAACAGCACTAAATTCCGGATCTGACTGGTTTTGGATATACATTTACCTTGCAGCTTGCTGAAACAAACCGTACCCGGCCTGGGCGCAAGAAACAGCAGCAGTGTGACAGCACGCCACAAAGGAGAGGAAGGATCCACCCAACCGGCTCCACACAGGTATCAGGCCACATACATACTTATCGGCATTCAACCCTTATCAATATATGAAACAGCACTAAATTCTCGATCAGACTGGTTTGGGATACACATCACCTTGAATGTTGCTGAAACAAAATGTACCCGGCCTGGGTGCTTGAAGCAGTAGCTGTATGACAGCACGCCACAAAGGACGGGAAGGATCCACCCAACCGGCTCTTTAAGAGAGCCAGGGGATCTACTAACCACCGCCAGGAGCGCCCATACGAACATTCCCAAGGCGATCTGGCGCGGCAAATTCATTTTCGAGACAATCAGGAATATGAAACGGCGGATAACGAGCAAAGGATAAGCAACCAGCGCGCCAAGGTCGGTGGTGAGCATACTCGGTGTTGTTTAAACAAAAACAATTGATCATGTCTCGTGCAAAACTTCGAGCCACACGTTATAAGTACTAACTTATGACATGTTTTTGTGTACTGTAAAGTGTGTACCGTCCCCACCGCCCCGCCAAGGGCGTTAGGCGATGCCTTGATCGCCACCACGAGCATCAATACGAAAACCCACCGGGGCGATCTGCCGGTGTAACATTGTTTTCGTGTCAATCAGCAATAAGAAAAGGCCGATCAAGAGCAAGGGATAAGCCAAGAGAGAGAAGCCCGCTGGTCAGAACGGCCGTTGTAATGTACAAAATGGTATCTTTAGATTCGTACAAATCTTTGAGTCGTTTGTTTTCAACACAACTTACTTTATTGGTTTTGGGTAATATATACCTGGTGTTGTGTATCGTCCCAAGCGCCCCTTCGAGGGCGTTAGGCGATGTATTAATCACAGCCACGAGCGCCACTACGAGAACCTCCCAGGCGATCTGCCGATGCAATTTCGTTTGAAATGATAAAAGCGATCGACGTTTCAAGCTCTGGTGGACGTTGATTGTTGGACGGCCAAAAAAATAACAATTACCTACCGGAATATTTTACACCTACCTTTGGGGATGTGATGTACCGACTTGTCACCAGCAGGCACGAGGACACCACGAATCCCGCACCAACAGCCAAGAAAATAGTGACAAGTATCCAGCCCAGGCTGTCTGGGCTGCCCAATGATTTCCACCCATACTCGTACGTCCCTACGATGGGGCCCAGTACCGTGAGCGCGCCCGGCAAAAAGTAAATCGCCTGAAGATCGTGTCAACGGGGAAAGGGAGGGGGTGTTCTAGTATTACCGTGGAAGGCCGGAAATTCCCCTAGAATAGGTAGTTGGGACGTTTTCATTTGAGTAAGAAGGCGTAGTTTAGATGGCAAATAGGGGACAGGTGGGATTGTGACATCCACCTGTGTCCAGTCGACACCAGGACGAGGGACTGGAATGAAGCTGCTCCTCTTCTACCCCAAAGCAATAGGCACAAACCCACTCTAGTCGTCTTAACCGAGCGAGTCAATAGCGTCTTTAAAAAAAGTAAATCGCCCGAAAATGGGGCTGGCGGGGGAAACGGAGGGCGAGTCAGTACCATATACGACAGTGTAAATCAACCGGCACGTTTTATACCACACCCCTGGAGTATACCACACAGTGTAATAAGTTTTCTAAAGCCCAACATATTATCACCGTCGCACACGGTAGCGTCAGGGACAAAAGTAAACCGCCTGAACAATTAGGTGAAGGGGAAAAGGGGGGCGAGTTAAACCGTTTTGGACGCCTAACAAGAACAAGGGTGATAAGAAAGACAGGCCGATATTTATTACAGGAATAGAAGGAAAATGGGGGCGAGTACACCCTTTAAGGACCCACACAGTGCAGGACACCTAACAAGTAACACGGTCATAAGGAAGACAGCCTGAAATAGGAAGGAAAACAATAAAAGCCATTGTGCTGAAGGTAGTGTCGAACGCACGCTCTCCCAAATTAGCACCCCAGCCTGGGTCAGTGTTTCTGCTTCTTATTATAGTAGATGACCTGTGCTGCAAATCGCCACTAAAACTACGACGAGAGTGATCTTATCAGGCGACCGCGAAGAGCGCGCGGCAGCGTCGTGCATGTAGTTAAAATAATAAGCCATACTCAGAGATAAGCACGATGGATCAGAAATGCCTAAAATGCAAAACGTGCTTAAATGTGGCTTTCTAGTTGCGGTAAAGGCCTTAATATAATACTATATAGGCATGCCTGAAACCTTTGAGCGCCCCAGAGCATATCGTATAACAACTGCAGGTACTTTTGTGGCATGGGGGAAATATGCCAAGGTCTCGCCTACAACATGACGTTCACCTCCTATATTCCCTGATTTTGGGACAACCAGAACAACAGCGATATTTTCACATTTCCGAAAGGCCCCCTGTTGGCGTACATTTCATTGTCTTACGAATGAGAACATAGTAGGGCTGCGCACTGGCATCGTATACACCGCCAGCATATTTACTACTGGGAATAGCTATCTACCGATGGAGCCTGCCAGCATATGTTACCAGTATATTTGATCTTGCGTGCCTGGTGCGTCCCAAAACCACGCGACAAGTACTTGACGGAAAAACACGAAGATGAGTTCCGGGAGCCGGGAGCAGAGAGGGGATGGGAAGTACAGCGAAAGCGCATACTGTACCGAGTTGGTATAATTTTTAACTCCGGCGACGATTCCAGCCGAGCACCTTCACCAGCCGGGGGGGGGAGGCGGGGCGTACTCATTTGTTGCTTGCCTTAGTCATTTGCCCATTGACCACGCATCCCTTTCGAGACGGAGCACCGTTCCTACTCCTAATAGAGTATCCTCCAACATTTGGGCGCTCAGTACGTTTCTTCCATATATTACATCATACACACGTTTTGCTTGTCTAGTCTCCTTCCTGTTTGGCCGTCTGTGGCCACCATCTATCTCCTAGAATTCCAGCCGGGGGGGGGGGAGGGGGCGATTGGCCTGGCTACGCTGGGCCACCCCGGTTCTCTCAGCGCTACGCGATTCCTAGTATACGGTTTCAGTCCACTACGAATACTGATGGAGTGTACTGATGGAGTATACTGATGCCGTCCAGTATACTGATTGAGTGCAGCACAGGACACCAAATAACAGAAACACTGACGACCCCGGCTGGGTGAGTATTTTGGGAGAGGGTGTATTCTACACTAACTTCGGTATGACGACTCCCGGATTTCTTCTATTCCTGTAAATGTCAGCCTGCCTTCCTTACTACCTTGTTTCTTCCTGGTATTAGGCATCCTGTACTGCATATTGATGCAGTCCAGTATATTGATTGCGTATACTGATGCGGTCCAGTTAACTGACTGCCGACGGAGCCAGCATAATCTCCGCTAACTGAGGCTGTGAGTGCACAGCCCTAGCAGATACAGCACGGCAAAATAGGCACGAAAACAGGAGCGTTTTTGGGCGTGCTCTTTAAGGCCGCGGGGGATGTTAAACCACCCCCCATCCCCGGGTTTCCGGTTCACTCTAATCTCTAGATATTTTTTTGGTGCAGTCAATTACGCCGC
>JAYJMJ010000195.1:2238682-2250717 GCA_036873875.1 Laminaria ephemera | reverse complement strand
ATCCCCTACCTGTTTCGCCGTCTGTGGCCACCATCTATCGCCTAGGATAGCTATAGTTTTCTCTCTACTATCTAGTGCACCAAACTTCTCCATGTCACAATCGTCTATTGTCCTCATCTCTAATATATCCCGTTCCTCCTTGTACATTACACATAATCCCACTATGTGAGTTCTACTCTCTTTTGCTCTACCACAAGGGCACATTTGTGCACCTTCCTCCTCCTCCCGGCCACTGGTGTACCTCTTCCTTCTTTCTGGCAGGTCCAGGTCCCCTACGCGAAATCGCTGAAACTTCGATTTCGCGTAGTCCATTGGGCCATGCAGATACGTTTTCATTCCCATCCCTTCTCTTAACTACGCCGACGGGGTGGGGGTGGGGTCTGTAGATAGCAGGCATTAGTCGATCGTTGTGACATCACACCCTTAGACTTTCTAGAACGATTCACCCGTGACGCTGAGGGGGTAAAAATATATTCGAATACGTCGAAGCAGCCTGGGTCGTTTGAGCGAGCGACGGATGCTACGATAGCGGGCGCACCTACGTTTTCTTGGACCCCTCACTTGAGAAGCTCGCAACCCCACCCCAAAACTTTCTTCGAGAAAAGCTGTAAGTGCGAGTCGGTAAAAAATATTAGACACACATGGGATCTCAACGATACTATTATGAAGCAGTTTTGTTGGTTGAACGGCCCCGTCAGACAGACACATTTTAGCCAAAAAGAGGTACAGTCAGACACATTTCGTCCAAAAAGAGGTACAGTCAGACATATTTCGGCCAAAAAGAGGTACAGTCAGACATATTTCGGCCAAAAAGAGGTACAGCCAGACATATTTCGGCCAAAAAGAGGTACAGTACACCTATCGTAGCACACGTCGAGCACAATAATCTGCTCTGACAGACAGCAACAAAGAGATCACAGCTGGAAGCCCTGCCGCGTCGACGACATCTACTCGCACGGATAGTCTTACCTCCACCTCCGCCATGTCGTTGTCCGATGGGATGGGGATCACACATGCGAGTCGCGCCAATGCTTCCAGAAAGTCGACGTAGGTCAGCTGCGGCACGATTTGAGCAATTTTTATAAGAAAAATGGGGAGTACAATATGTGTACCCAAATCAGCCTATAAACAGACCGTACATGCAATAACCAGACAAATTGCAGGTAAACGATTGCACGCTGGTCTCCGAAAACTCTGTGCGGGGGTGAAACGTTTCATTTATTGCCACCTTGGAGGGAGACGATATACCAAATCACACCAGAGGAGTGCATTGAGCCAATGTTGGTACTGTACATCGCTTTGTACGAAGTGCAGCCTGCTTCAACGCCGTTCGAGAAAACTACAGCTGGTACTCGATTACCGCTCTCTGACAGCCATCTTTCATGAGAGCCAATGCAACACGAGCCCTCCTGAAAGAAACCGCCGAGTTTCACTCGGCCCCGGCCTCGCACGAACCGAGCGCTGGATAATCAAGAGTCACAACTTTTTCACGCGTCATGGAGATGGCTCGACAACGCCAAAATTCTTCAGTCGGTATGTATATCATACCGCCACGAGTCATGCACTTGCAACGATCGTTTTCCTTCGTACCCCACACGCCTTTCTTCCGACTGAATGTTGAGGTCAAGTAGCGTCGTTCAATGGGAGCCAGCGAAGGAATAAACAGAACGCTATCCTTGGCGCCACCCACTTGTGTTTTGTCTACCAGGAGTTCCATGTTCATGACTTGTTTCAGCTATGGTGTGTGTACTACTTTTTTCTCTGTTTTTTTCCTGGGCACTTCTTACATGTCAGAGTGATTGGAGCCTGTCCTGTAATCACGGACTTGGTTATGGGGATGATGAGTTAATGTGAGAACAAAAAGCAACACCAACAACAACAACAACAACAATAACAACAACAACAACAACAACAACAACAACAGCAACAACAACAACAACAGCAACAACAACAACAACAACACATTTTTACCTGAGTCATCTTTGTGCGGCTCTTGACCTCATCGCTGACTATCATCCGAGACAGGTAGAAGGGCTCTTTCATCTCTCTGATGCCCATTCTCAACATGTGAACGTTGTCACCGATAAGGCGGGCGTCACTGGCAAACGTCTGCAAGCGCAAGGCATCGAGACGAGATACAAGCGTGCAATAGATTGAGAGCAGATATAGTACAGGACAACTAATAATATGAAACAGGGCAATAAGAAACCCAGCCTGAGATTTAGACACATTCTACGATAGAGGTGCACCATTTTGTTTTTCGGGCTCCTCACTTGAGGCGAGCTCTAAACCTCACCCGACAACTGATTTTGAGAAGAAAGAAAGTGCAACCCGATGAACAACCCATGGCCCAGGTATAGAAAAAACAACATATTGCGAAACAAGAATGAATGATATTCCGACGATTTTGGGTTAAGGAGCCCCGTCATCCAGAAACAAAAAACCCCCCGAAAAGTGCTACCTCTATCGTGGCACGCGTCTTTGGCGAAAAAATAAGAAATTCAGGAGTCTTTATACTGAAGATAGTGTAGAACGCGCCTTTCCTCAATCGGAAAACTAGCCCGAGTCGCGTTCCTATTTCTATTATATTAATAAAAGTCCTGTGCTGTATAAGCGTGCAAGGGCTGGAGAGGAGACGCATCTCACAATCTAGATCATCTAGGTCCTATATCTATATGTCGATACTAGTATTATACGTACTGCAGGATCTGTGCCGTACGGATCAAACCAAGGTAATACGTGCTAGATCATTCAGATCATGCGGCTCCCACCCGGCAACATGACCTTTGGGCCGTGCAGATCGTATAGACCAGGGATATATCTGCCCCGATTGACGCAAATCGTGAATGGGGGTCTGATCTGCCCAACGTGTGCAAGCGTGTAAGCGTTTGAGAGGAGATGCAGGCGTTTTCATGTCAAATTTGGAGACAAGACACTGCACGCTGTTAGTGATACAGGCGCTACGTTGGTGCGACCTGCCGTTAACGGGTGGACTCGGGGAGATGGGGGACGCGGCTTTAACGTCGAATCTTCCGAAAAATCACTTGAGTTTACTATGGATGGAATCCGGGAGGGAGGAAACACGACCGAAACGTCAGATCTTCCAACTAATCACTCGAGTTTACCATGGGTGGAGTCCGACAAATCACTCGAGTTTACTGTGGCTGGACAACGGGGGGGGGGGGGGCTGTTTTCCGATTGTTTTACGTCACCTTCCATTCCTCCAAGCCGAAGGTAGGCTTTCCGGCCACCGGGTCGAGCAAACTGTACTTGTGGTATACTGTCGCCAAGGCCTTGTGGTGTTCCTGTAGAGTTATGTAAGCATTCGGGATACGGTTTATGAGACGAGATTTGTCGTAATACTGCTTTTTTGTATATTAATCGATACGAATCTGGACGTAAATACAAGGACCGTCGGCACAGTAGTATAAAAACCCAATCGGTACTTATAATTTCGTCCAGAGTAGTATGCGGGTATGGAGTCAACTGACGAATTGCTTCGTTGGTCGATGTTCAGCCGTTTCGTACATATCACTACCTTGAGGCGAACCGAATGCTACAGCAACGTCCGCGTTAACGTTCATAGGGCATATATCACTGTCGTGCGACGCGAGCGTGCGCACGTGATTACAATTTTCATCAAAGTGAGTGAATGTGCGCCCGAGCAAGAGTCTTGTAGTAGTGGCAATGTATCCTGACAACTTCGGTTGGATCGGCCCCGGGCACGCTGGAAAAATAGACGCTACGATTGGGAACAGTGCAAGGCCTGCAAAATAGTTGGCGGTGTAGCCGTTGATTTAGCCCAGCGTTGCACTCTTTTTATCATCATTTTACTTTACATATTCCGGACAAGCCGTGGTCACCTGTAGATTGTGCTTGGATACGATACGGATATGCTACATGGATGCCCGAGTGATGCGCGAAATACATTCATGATCTATTTCTCTATCGGCCAATAACCCTGCCACCGAAGCTTTGTCTGCACGACGGGTAAGCCCAGTGACGCCTCAAGGACCAAGAAACATCACCGGTGTTGTCCCTCCCCCTCCCCGGTATCGTACGTGCCTTCCTTTGCATCGAGCAGGGGGTTCAGCATTCCCACTGCTCGTCGATTTGCATAAAATTTTGTGCCCACAATAATTATCTTATCTCGCGATTGCGCCATATCACTTACCAGAAAGACATCGTCGATGGCCTTGGTGTACAGACTTTCGTTTCGGAAGGTGTCAGAGTCCTTCATCGCGTCTGGATGGAGGTTAACCAGCAGCTGCTCTTCGATCGTTATCCGTAGCTGCAAGGGAGGAGGTTTAGAGCGTGAAATGCGCGGGGGGGCGTCAAGTCAAGTCCACAACAAAAATCTACGCAACTTTATCCCTCACCGGTGTATGAACCCGGCAAATATCGTTTTTTGTGCAATAAACAAATCTACGCGACTGTGTATTTCTCACCGGAGTGTATATATGAGCCCGGCGAATATCGACAACATTTTTTCGTCGATGATGCAGCATACAGGGCGCGAACGCAAGGCGTGAAACAAGAGGAACACCTTATGAGAAAAACGAAGGCCTTACCTTTTCTGCTGGAGACATTTCCTCTTGCCCTTCGTTGTCGCGCATGGTTATGGCTACCCGTATGAACGCCTCCATTAGCTCGAAACGCATTAAGGCCCTGTCTTCGTTCACGTCGGCTTCCGCGCTTTGCTGGAGAAGTTAGTGAGAGTGGTCCATGCAATATTTGTCGGCGGCATGAAAAAGGCGGTGAATCAGACCACGACAGCAAAAACATTCGGAAACTTACGTTCGTACAGAGGTGTTTGTCTCGCATGGTTATGGCTACCCGTGTGAATGCCTCCATATTTTATAAGCTCGAAGCGCATTAAAGCCCTGCCTTCGTTCACATCTTCCGCGCGAGTAGTTAGTACCCCATGTAATACATGTTGGCAGCATGAAAGAAGCGGTGAATGAGACCACAGCAGCAACATCAATGGAATATTATTATTATTATTATTGCCTTCCGACAATGTAGCGTAGATGCCGTTCCGATATAAATTAAACATCCTTCCGTCAAGCAGTAGTATCTCTCCTATGACTCTCTGCCAACTAGCGTGTTTGCGATGTACCAACTTTGGTTGGGTAGGAGTTGGGTAGGAAGCATATACTGTAGTAATAATATTGAAATCGTTGAAATCACAATCCAAGGCCAACCCAACCCACGAACAACTAGCAAAAAGTTAGGTTAGTTAATTTTTTTCTACCATTTTTTTAATTCTAACCTAATTTTTTCGTGGGTTGGTTGGCCTCGGGCCATGAAAAATCGTTGGTTTTCACACTATTTTTACATTTTTTCCAACCCGACAGAGTTCGGAAATCGCAAACACCCTACCATTACCTAGTTTCCCTTCCCCACATTTCTTCTATTTTTAGCTATAAAAATCTTCTCGTTCCTACAGAGGCCAAGATAGGGATATTGCTTTTTGCCTAAAATATTTCTGATGGAAGGGGGTTTCTCGGCTGACAACTACCCAATAGTGTTGGATTTTCCGATATTGTTCGTTCTATGGGATTGTTCTTCGGGTTGTACTTGCATGTTTACCTCAAGGATGGGTTTTGTCTGTAAACGTACGAAACAAGGTAACGGACAAAACGACGTTTATTTTGCAGTGAGAATGAGGCATGTCTGTGTCGGGGATCTGGGTCAGAGTATGGCAGCAATCAGAAATGAGCACACCATGAGCAGTCTCGTGCAGGTTAGCAAACGCACGCCCAACGCAAGTGAGTTGGGGCTCTTGCTGATAGCGTGAGCAGACATGAGACAGTCGCTGGAATGGTCAGCCAAGCCAGGCATTTCAGCCTTTTCTTTGTGTCCCTTTTCGGTGGTACTTCACGCGAAAGACGAAGGCTACGTGCGGCAGGAGGGATAGTATCATACCAGGTAATATTTTCACTACCGAGTGTAGGCCACACGCGCGAGCAGCCCTGTACCTCGCTCAAAGAGGTGCACCACGCATTTTTCTGAGGCTCCTCACCCGAGGAGCTCCGTACCTCTCCCAAA
The DNA here is from genome assembly GCA_036873875.1 of Laminaria ephemera. Classification (NCBI taxonomy): domain Eukaryota; class Phaeophyceae; order Laminariales; family Laminariaceae; genus Laminaria; species Laminaria ephemera. Next base: position 2,244,666 of record JAYJMJ010000195.1, on the reverse strand, counting down.
AACTGATTTGGGGAAAAATATGAAAGTGCTACTCGACGAAAAATCCCATGGCCTAGGTATACAACGAAAATTGCTGTTGTAAAAAAAAAAACTGAAATTCCGACGGTTTTGGGTTTTAAGGAGCCCTGTCATTCACGTCATTCAGAAACCGTTTCACCTAAAAAGTGCTACCTTTATCGTAGCACGAGTTAAGGTAGCACGAGTCCAAAAAACAACAACAAAAAGTTGGTTTGTTTGGTGCGGCATAACAGCCAATTCTGCGGCCGCGGTGCATATCGCGAAACCGAAAAGCCACATATACACCAGGTACCTGGCAAATCTTAAGACTGCAAAGAAAAGTATAGCCACCCACACGAGCCCTATATGTGACCCCCCCCCATCATAGCCTTGGTCGTAAGCTGACAAAAAAAACATACACGGAATGCCACCACTCTCACACAATTCCTCCACCTCCTTCCCTGCGTGTACCACTCACTTAAAGGCACCCCCACCCGCTCGAGACGGTTGCCTACACTGCGCGTGTCGCAGTACACCTCGGACATATCGCGATCTAGATAATCTAGATTATGTACCTGTCGTTATGATTACCGTTGTTGCACGGGATCTGTGTAGTACAGATCCAACCCAGGAATCATGTGCTAGGTCGTGCAGATCATGCGGCTCCCATCCGTCAGTATGATCTACCTGGTATTAAATAGACCATGCAGATCATATACCAGGTGTAGTTTATGGATATGTCTGCCCTGAAAGACAGATCATGACACGTGATTTGATCTATTCAATGTGTGCATAGTTCTTATTCATTTGTTCTTAGCGTCCCCCCAACAAAGGAGCATTTCAAATGGTCACTTGGTTGTTTCTTCCTTATTGTACTCTGTATTGCCCGTACTCTCAACACGACGAAACGCAAAACAAACCAAAAAAACTGAAAATGCTAACTTATCCACAGGTCAGACATGGTTTCGAACCATGAAACCTGCCTCTTGCCACGGATATCCCACTCGTTAAAAAAAAAGTGGCCTTAACAGCAGGAAACCTCCGCAGAAAAGGTCCAAACCAAAAACAGAAACAAGAAAAATAAATAAATCAGATTCATCGCGGGTCGCAGGTTAAAAATCAAGCCGGTCCGCCGTCTGATGCGAGAGGAGAACAGACAATTAAGCACCTGAGAGCAGCCACAGGCCCGCCATGTCATTGGCCACTACTACCGCTGTAGGCAGTCCATGCCATCATGCCCACTGCGTGCCGCTCGTGATGCAATCTACGATAGTGGCGCGCCTACGCTTTCTGTGGCTCCTTCCTCCCTTCAGGAGGTCTATACCTCACCCAAACTCTTAACCTTCAAAGAACAAAAACGGTATGCTTAACCCGGAGAACAATCCCATTGCCTAGGTATACAACGAAAACAATTGACTTTCAAACAAGAAGAGTGGTGAGCTGAACCCGGTGCCCAGTCCCGTTGCCTAGGTGCTTAACCCGGACAACAATCCCATTGCCCAGGTATACAACGAAAACGACCGACTTTCAATCAAGAATGGCGCGCTGAACCCGGTGCCCAGTTCCGTTGCCTAGGCATACCACACAACGAATAGCATTGCAACGCACACATGGAACATGGGGTAGTTCCTCTATTGAGGAGCGCCGCCAGTCAGAAATGTTCTAGCCAACAAGCGCCACATACCCCACCCAACATTTGACTTCTGACAAAAGTGAAAAATGCAGCCTTGTGACCAATCCAATACCTACGGTAGAGTTTCACCGTTTCGTTTCTGAGGCTCTTTTCATTTGAGGAGCTCTATACTTCTCTCAAAAAACTGACTTGGGGGGAAAATATAAGTGCTGCCCGATGAACTATCCTATGGTCTACTAGTAGGTATACCACGAAAATTACTGCAAAAAAAAACCACGAAATTCCGACGGTTTTGGGTTAAGGAGCCCCGTCATTCAGAAAACGTTTTAGCCAACAAGCGCCACATACCCCTATCGTCTGCCGCGACTACTGCTGTAGGGTTGCTCTACAAGCGGTTTTGGTGTTGCACTACCCCCGGGGAATCAGAAGCTTGTCCGCCGGAACAAACTGAAATATGTGCACAACAAAACGAGAAAGAAAACCGGAGGTTCCTGTGGAAATAATGAACTTTGCTCTGATGTCATCATCGTTTAAGCGCTCTCCCTCCCCTCCCCCCCCGCCCCCGCCCCCAACCCACCCATCTCTGGTGTACGTGGATTAGCACTTTCGATATTGCCCTAGCCGCGGGGAACAAGAAACATATCCGCCGAAAACAAACCGAAATATGCGCACAACAAAACGAATAAAAAACAAACCGGAGGCTCCGGTTGAAATCGCAGCTCCACTTTGATGTCATCATCGTCTCAGCACTCTTGTTCTTCCCGCCCCCCGCCCCCTTGAAGGCGGTGGAAATCACAACTCCGTTTTGTTGTCATCATCGTCTAGATGCTCTGCCCCCCCTCCCCCCCCTCCATCCCCTTGGTTCGGCGGACTGCTACCGTCGCGAGCACACCGAAAGCCCTGATTGGAAGTGCCGCTGTCGATGTCCGACTTCGTGCGCGCAGCCGGACGATACCTATCAATAGGACAACACGCACAGAAAATGTTTTCGAGCGAAGCAGGGCGATACCTATCAAAAGCATGACACAGAAACAAATAACAAGCAAAACAAAACTGTTCAGTTTGTAAAAAAACAATACTTGGTACTGGCATGCATATATCTTTGAGCGCAGCCGGACGATGCCTATCAAAAGGACAACACACACGGAAAACAAAAAATAAGCGAAACAGGACAATGTTATCAATAGGAGGACAGCACACAAACACAAAAAATAAGCGAAACGAAACAATAAAAAAATAAGCGAACCAAAACGATTCACTTCGTATAAAACACTATATTAGTACTTCGCGTATTTCTCGAGCGCAGCCGGACGATCCCTATTGAAAGAACAATACACATGTAAATGGAAAATTAGAGAAACAAAACTATTCACTTCGTATAAGTATATCCTCACTATATAGAACTCGTGGTTTTCTAACATCGGAGGCTGCCTTTTCCGATGGCTTTACCTTGGATTTAGTGTACAATAGCACACCTCGTACGAGAGAGATGTAGACCACCGCAAGCAGCACCGTCAACGGCATAGGCTTTACTGTGTCGCCGTCGACTATCGTTGCGCTTGTTGGGAAGAACGAAGGTCCGAATCAACGACGGTCACGAATTTCTTTCTGTGACCTCGGGGCATTGTGTGCTGATATGTGATGGAGATGTGTACGGGTTTGAAATGTTTTACCAGGTATCAATCAATCTTCTGGGCAAGACTAGAATTGATTTCCGGCCGAACAACTATCATAAATTTCTTCAGAAATTGATTCTAATGCCAATTTTGTTGTTCCGCATTTACCATCCCTGCTTCCCTAGAAACCAGAGCACATAGACCAACAGCAACAAGTACCATGCGCAGCCGAGTACCACCCAAAGGAGTACACCATCAACGTCTTCGCTTTCTTTGCGGCAGCCACGAATGGTGGCTATGTGTGTCCGTGTATGCGGGTGTGTGTGCCATCGTAAAAGGAACACAATCCGGACGATTTCAATCCATATACTTTTTCGTACCAGGTACTAGGTGTAGTTTTCCTCTGAATTTCAATAGCATCTACTATGAAGCCACATACCTAGTACAGCAGTACACGGCAGTCCACTATCGGCTGTACAGCAACAACAGCGGTACAGCAGCAGCTGTTGCGCTTCAAGCTGCTGTTGACCTTGTAACAACCACGGTGCTTCGTGTCTATGTATGCATACACGTGCGCTGTGCTCAGCAAGACCCAGCCACGACCACCTTTTCGCGTCCACTTCAAAATTTACGACACGCCGTCCAATCCCACAATAGGCTCGTACCTGGTGGTGTACATATAGTGTCGCCTATCGAGGGTCTGTGTTCCCCCTTTTCAACTTGAGACACTCCCGGGATTTCAGGTTAACTACATCCCGAAGGGGACCTTGTAGTACAAGTACGAAATGTGCGTACACGTATCTACCCAAACCACTGCTGGACCAGGAACGTATGTATACTTTGTACCAGGTATGCTGCTGTATGTGTTGTGCAGAACACGGCCTGGCAACAATTCTGTGTGCATTCAACGTACCATGATGATATCTCGATACATTTTCGAAATATGTGTTTTGAGCTGGCAAATATATCAACCGGCTAACCTGGGCCAACTAGTAATTTTCATCTTCTGCAAATTAAGTTCAGCAAGGGTAGACACTACCGATTTTTTACCAGCGTGAGCTGTGAGCCGAATCTTCACTCGCCCCGTGCAGAATCGATTACGACATCGCCCGGGTCGTTCCCCGGCCATGGCTGGTCGTAGAAAGCACAGGGGATTACCATAGAGCTCTCTCCACCGCACCTGATCCCCAGGGATCAAGTCGGGTCGGCATACTCGCGCATCCGTATACCACGGCAGCTTGCGCTGCGGTGGTGATAGTAGTAACGGTGACCGTTGGTAGGGGCAGTTCGCGCTGCCGTTGCCACGGAAACTGAAGGATACGCCAGCTAACGCTGGATTGCGAATGCGTTTGAGTTAAATTGACACACGACACGTATGAGAATACGTGGAAGTGTGGTGAGCTTAAGCTTTATTTTTCCCCATCACTGCATCCGCCGGAGGATAAATAAAAAAAGAGTTAGAGGTCTAATCGTGCAGTCGACATAGCCCACTCACCGACGTAGCCGAGGTCAACCTCAAGTTGCCCGCTATTTCCTTGTGCTGGTGGGCGTTGCGTAACAAAAATGGCATATTCTTGCTACGCTCGCGAGGTACCTCCAAGAGATGATCAAGTGAGTGAGCTCCGCGCGCGCGATCGATTCTGCCTATTCAATCGAGTGGATAAGGGTTTAAACCTTACGCATAATTGCAATTGGACCTGCTGTCCGCGCACGCTGCTGCTTTTGACCTTTCGATCGGATGGATGAAGGCTGCAACCTTCTGAGAAATTCAAATAGGACCCGCCGTTTTAGTTTTGTTTTTTTAGCGTTTCTGGGAAGAAAGTAACGGGATCGTATTTCCCGCAATAACTACACCAGGTACCGCATATGCCTCATTGATCGGTTACTTCCTAATTATGGACCCGCCGCCATTGGGGCGGAGGGGCCGGCTCTAATCCCTAGTTTCGTACTATACACAGAAAAAAAAACGTGAAACATGTAAATACCCCCATCATTAGGACAACACATACAAAAACGATCATTGGCGAACCAAAACTCTTCACTTCGCATAAAACATAGAATGAATACATAGAAATTGGAAGAAAAAAAGCGAAAAAAAAAAGCGTTCACTCCGTACAAAAAAATTACTCGGAGTACACATTTAGAAAAAAAGTTAAACAAAGTCGGCCGTAGGGAGGCGGTGACTAGTGAGCGCCCAGCTCGCCGACGCCCTCGAGCTAGTGCCGCGGGCGAAACGGCGTGACCTGATGCTAAGGCAGCTGCTGGCGGGGACGGTGCGCTGCACGCGAGCAACAGCAGCGGCAGCAGCACTACCGCCACCAAATAAAACAACCCCCCCCCCAAAGAAATAACAAAAACAACGAACACAAAACCAAAAACAAGAACAAGAACAAAAGACAAAGACAGAACAAAACAAAACAAATAAACGAAACAAAACCAGACGAAACGAAACGAAAGAAAAAACAGACCAAAACCAAACCAAACCTAACCCAATCAAAATCAAACCACAAACCAAAACGGGGCGGTCGACCGCTCGAAATAACAGTAACAAAAAAAACTACCGAAAAATCGAACATATAGACTCGCCTGTAGCAGTAGGTATGGTGGCACAGGAAGGACCCTCCCTTCTTCGTTTTGTCAGTGCCTGTTTTGGGGCCCTGGGGATCGACCTATACCCAAGCAACGAAATAAAACCGGGAAATGGAAAGAGATGGAGGCGGGAGGCCGGCGGGCGGGGG
>JAYJMJ010000195.1:2207184-2221061 GCA_036873875.1 Laminaria ephemera | reverse complement strand
GTATGCGTACACGGGGGCAGGACCTGTTCTTTGGCCTGGAATCGCGAGAGGGCTGCTGTGTGGAGGCAACGCACGTTTGTTTCTGTGACCCCGGAGTCTCCACTGACTGGCTGGTTGCGTCTGTCTGTGGCAGGACGATTAATTATGTACAGTAGTTGGACAGCCCATGGCGCATGCCATGGCACATGTCATGGTTATCGATGAGACATGGCATTACATGTGCCTTATCCACGTGCAACCAATGGCCGTCACGTCCCATGGAACGTGCCATGACACCATCAATGGCTAACCTTGGTGCAACCCACGGACCTAAGCCATGTGACATGGCACATTTATCTAGCATAGCACCATCCCTCATCAGCCAACGGGCATCCCGCGGATACCATCCATGAAATGTGCCATGAGGTATATCATGGACTCCATGAACTCGCTCGCGATTAACCACGGATCACCCCACCGGGCACGCCACGGAAGGATACATGGACCACCCCACTATTCACCACGGTGTACTTCGTGGCATACTCCGTGACATACGCTACGAAGCACAGAAACTTGTGGTTTACCATCACCATGGAAATAATATCATCGGAGGAGGTCGAACTTTTCAGTTCCTACTAATCGGATAGCTGGCGTGCTTGAGGCGGAGAGACACCGGCTGTTGTACCTGACGAGTTATTCATGTGCAATACAATGCTTGCTTTGCATGCTACCTCAAGACTCTTTGATCATCTCGCCCACACCTTGTTCCGCGCGTACATGTTTACACTGTATGTATCTCTTCTACTCGATCTACTATCAACAGCTAAATATCTAGGCTCTGTTTAGGCAGGTGACGCTTACGTGTCCTCTTTGTTGTGGTAAACCGATTTATTAGTGTACCCTCACGCTGCTGCTACAATTAATATTTGAATCTGGATCTACCGTTGTGCACGTCTTCGTTGCATTCGTGCACTACTACTGCTTCTCGTACAAAGGACCATATTTATTTCAAGAAGCGAAGGGGAGTCACAAAAATATGCCAGGTACCACCATGTACGACCAGTTCCCAGTAGCGTTTTTTTCTTGCATCGAAAATTGCCTATTGTGCTCATACGCACGATTCAAATTTGGGTTCATCATTTTTGTAAAATGATTTCAAACCCGTCAGCTGTGAGTTCGACAAATTGTCTTTTGGTACTGAAAAATGATTTCAAATACGTTAGTTGTGAATTCGACCTGTGGAGGAGTGGTCAAAACTAGTTTTTGCAGGATGCGTGTGATACTTCGGCCGCGCGTTTTCGCTGGTGTATTCCTCTTTGAATCCCCACCAGAGATACGAATCAGGTGTTTTTTATAGCGGGCGATCGGCTAAAAAACCTTGAGTTTGTTGACTCTGCCGGATGTCGTTGTCTATGTTTCTTTCATAAAAATCAACGAGGAACACTATTGATTGCTAGCACACGCCCCGAATGGTCCACAGATATCTCAGCAGCCAAGCTCACTAACGACGTATAAACAACACCAATTGTATGTGTTGAGTGGTCGCTACAAATAACCCACGAAGGACTTCTTTTTTAATGAACAAGTAGCAAGTAGCAAGTAAGTGCAGAATGGTCCGTCTGATTTTTGCCGATTTCAAAGTATAGCTTTCTTTCATACAATGAAGAGGACCGCATTTATTTCGAGCGAGCAACCGAGATCGGCGTGCGTGCACATAGGGCATACAGGCAGAGGTAAGCACTGCACTCTGCATGCACTTACAAGGCACCACACCAGTTACCATGTGCCAGGTGCCGGGTACCAAGGTATGTCAACAAACAGCAGCAGACAAGAAACGATTACGTGCCAGCACACCTGCACATAGCATTTATTTTATTTCCTCCTATTTCCTCCTACTACGAGAACACACGACTTTTTCTGCGGACGGGCGGCTGAACAGCTCATTCAGTTGACTCTCGGGCATATAATCCACCACGATAGCACGCCAACACCGAGGTGGGACTGGCCCCCTGCCACCTTGCAGCATTAGGGACAACAGAAGAAAGGTATGACCTACGTTACCCTGTGGGACCGAAAGCAGCAGCTGTGTTGCTTGGGATCCTTTTTTTGTTGAACTCTGTTACGGTTCTGTGACAGTCGCGTGCCCCTCATGACCCCAGCCCTCAGCTTTATTGTTTGTTCCAATCCGTTACAAATCTTCTGATGTATCACTCTGTCAGGAAATGTTTCTGCCAGGAAATATAAATGACCCCCTAGTCTTATAACCAATATCTAAACGGTCCTTATATTTATGGACGAAGTGGTACTGCTGTAGTAATTGATTGCGGATGTGTGAATTGACTGCAGCAGCGATAAAAGACTGCTGTACCTTTACGAAATAATATTGTATTTACCGACAGATTCGTATTAATTGCGTAATTGCGTTATTTATTTTGGCTGCAGAAGCAGCAGTCAAGGATTGCTGTATATTTAGGAAAGAAGCACTGACATCATCAATGCTTTCTGAGGTCGCAGGTTCGTAGCACTCGTCGTGCCTGCTGCTGTTGGTGACCATGCACACCAGACAAGCAAATAATAAATACTTAGATACCAGGTACCTGATAGCATTCAAGCGTTGTTCATACAGTGGAAGCAGCAGTGCGAGTACTGAGAGTACACGTCTATTGCAGTGTATTACTACTATTAATAATGGCAAAAAATGTTCCTTGCCCGGTTACGTGCCCAACGGCTACTTCTTTTTGGTTTTCGTTTTCAAGAGTTTTTCTATACAGCAGTATCATGGTAACAGGTCAAACAACATTTTCTTTATCTCTCCTCTTCCGCAACGAGGCCCGGCGCTCACACCTCTTCGACATAGTACAGTAGTACCTAGTAGCAGTTACCTGCTCCCGTCCCTGCTGCTGCTGGAGTCAGATCGCCCACCACTGAAGGCTGGTCCGGCGCCATCACCACGGTAGGACGGCTAGACCCTCTGCTGCAGGTCGCTGGAACGCTTGAAGTGCTATTTTTCGCAACTTTTTTTCAGCTACACCGGACTACAATTCCTACTACTGCTGTACCATGTACCGGGACACCAGCACGTACGTAGGTAATCTAATATAGGTTTCAAGTGATCGTCGTATGGTGGATGCCGTAGTGCCCATACTTCTTGCGTCGCCGTCACAATGACAAGTCCGAAGGAAAGCCTTGTATATATATATTTTTTTGTCTCACTTTTACTTTCCAGCTTCTGGACAACCAGTGGTCACAGGTGTCGTCCCTTCTCCCCCCCCTGTACGTGTGCCTTCATTTTTATCGCGCAGAGGGTTCGTCATTCCCAACAGTCGTCGATTTTCATCGATTTTTGCTAACTCATGCTCTCGCGCTTTCCGCAAGTCAGTTTCTTTGCACAAGAAAAAGTCCCTACGAGTAGTATGCACTCGGGAGGGGCTCGAACCTGCGAAATCGACCTTAGTGGTTACGAGGTTAACCCACTAGACCATCAGGGACGCCGGATACGTATCAGGGACCAACGTAGAATAACGCCCCTATTGCAGCCTAGGCTCTGGCAAATGTCGTCTAAAGAGCACAAGGTGGTCTATCTGCTTCTCACAGCAGCATATTCTGTAGGTCTACGAGTGAGTGCGAATGGCCTATATATCATCTATCACAACCATCCATGCAGACTCGAGCGAAGCTTCACTATGAATCCGCACGCAGAGAAACCTCTTCTCTGCATGATACCTGGTATGTATCATACTATCGTACTGCTGCATACCAGGTATCTGGTAGGTACCACGTTTCGTACGTAGTTCTTATCGCCCGCGACTGAGCGCATTTTATACAGGATCGAACACAATCGTGGTCCCGCGTTAGTGCGGTAACCTTTAGTGCGGGGCCCCAGTTTAGTGCGATGAAAATTGCATGTCACGATCTCTTTATACATAATACGGGCACGAACTATAGGGCCAGTCCCACTTTAATGCGGGCGTTTTGTCGTGCTAAAAAAACAATTTTATAAAAACCTCTTCGAGGGGGTCCCAAGATGCTCGTTTTATCATCACGAGCCAATCCTCAATTATCTGTGAGCTTTAGCGATCTCTAGCTGGCAACCAAACGTACACCACACGCACCAATTTTGGAGAACGGTGTATCCAGCCCGATGCTCCTTTCGGTCGATCTCCCCCGGTTGCCTGAGCTGCTTGTCTGTCCAGTCCAGGTATCCAACCCAGGGCCCCCTCAAAAAGGCCGAACCCGAGTATCGACTCCAGGCGTCCATGATACAGGAAAGAAAAGCAATCCAGCGAATATCTCATGTCTGCATACGTTATCAGCAAGAGCCCCAACTGACTTGCGTTCGGCATGCGTTTGCTAGCCTGCATGCGTCGAGTCCCGCACGAGACTGCTCGTGGGGTGCTCAATTCTGATTGCTACCATAGACTCTGACCCAGATCCCCTACACAGACTTGCCTCATTCTCACCGCAAAATAAACAGCGTTTTGTCCGTTACTTTGTTTTCGTTCGTTTACAGACAAACCTATCCGTCAAATTTTACCCGAATATCGAAGGGAAAACCCGCTTGAGCGAAAACCTCGCGGAATCGCATGTATGGCTCTAAATATAAAATACGGAACCTGAACAATGATGCCAGCGTCCCTGTTAGCAATTTGGGATGTCAGTCAATACTGCAAGATAAACCGCATTTCAAGCACCCCAACACTATGCCCATTTAGATCAAGACTTTTGCCTAGACGCCATAGGTTTATGAACTCATATCTGACTCGACTATCGAAGGGAAACCCCGAATGGGCGAAGACCTCCGGAATCATATGTATGGCTTTGAATATAAAACACGAAACCCCAACAATGGCAGCCATGCGCCAAAGTTTGTGCTGGTTTTTATTCGCTTTTTTTTTGTTTCGTCTTGTAGGTATGGTATACATTTTCTGAAGAGTATTTGCAAGCTCTTCTCCGGCGGCCGGGGCCTTGTCTCGCACTTCCGGCTGCGGGGCACACAGGAGGCCCGCCGGCACCTTACGACGCACATTTAGGCCCCGGGCGAGCTCCATGGCGCGTGCTCTGGGTTTCCAAAGTCGAACGAGACAGGGGCATCAGGGAAAGACTTGGCGCTCGCCACCGATCAAGAGTTAGCGCTCGCTGACAGCCCGCTTGTGGTTGCGCTGATGTGGTGCTGCTGTGGGTGGTGATGTGGTGCTTATGTTGCTGTGGAAAACACAGAGTTGTGGTGTGAATCTGTTCGACACGATAAAAAACATGTTCTAGGTGATGGTAAATCGCCAAATCGTATCTGGTAAGCTGTTAGCCAAATCAAGGCGCTGACGCCACAAGGCATCCGAGAAGACGGGAACTTGCGCAGACCGCCGGTCTATATGCCGGCTATCGATACTCGTAGCCGTAGGGGGGGCATTCGTTCGTGATCGGGCTGACGAAAAAGTTTTGAAAATTGCGAAAGTCATGCCTGAGAGGCGACTTTGGACTGAGAAAAACGGCTTCAGATAGGCAGGCAGGCACTAAAATATGTTCCGTTCTAGAGACCCAGTAAACTGGAGAATTATATTGGCGCCTTTTGTCCCTGCTCACATGTAACTGTCACGAAGCGCTCAACATGCCTCGTCGTACACGCTACCGGCTCGCCTCGACAGCAGGACCCGCCGCGCCTCGCGATGAATACGATCCTTCCTTTCTGCTGAAAGTCTTTGAAAATATGACCAGGCTCGCCTGACCTCGGTGGCCGCTGCAGCTTCGCAAGCGACTTTGCAAGCTCCTACCGTGACAAACCGCGTGCTGGCGCGACGCGAATCATAGAAATTGACCCCCTATGTCTACCCTCCCCCTGCCTGCGCCAAAACCCTAAGCGAAAAACAAGGAAAATGCCCCCAACACCCGTTCCCGTCTCGCCCACGCGCGATGACATCGCCGCTGACGTTGTTAAATGGCGCTTTTGACTTGATATTTTCGAGCCTATCTCGTTCTTAGCGCCGCCATTGGGCACCCTAGTGTCACGCCGAGCTCGGGTCGGCGCGGTACGAGACGGCGCCTGTCGCCGGTTGGGTTACCCACCGGCCCGACCCAAACGCCGAAAAACGATGCATTGGGCCGAAACGGCCCAGAACGAGGCGAATCCTTAACAACAAAGCAGGGAACGCCCCGCTATCGACATTAAAAAATAAAGTCGACAGGCACCAACGTTGCGTACTGTACGCTATGGCATCCCGTCGTGGAGGCGTCGCCTTGTTGTACACGTTACACCGGAATTTCCTCCTGGATGTTATACCGGACTGTTAAAAAGCCGTATCACAATTCAGAAAGAAACGTCACCACTGACGTGGCCGCTCTCGAGAAGGGAAGACAAGATAGGGCAAGGGAGGTCGCAGAAAATTTAACCTAAGAAATGCCACCGTTGAACCGGAAACACGGGAAAGGGGAGCCGAGCGGTGCGCGTAGCAACCGAACATTACAAACATCTCGACCCGTCTCGAAGGGAAAAGTAGGAGAGGGCGTTTGAGGAAAACAAAATGACACAACGACCCAGAATGTCAATCTCCGATATCTACAAAAGTCACGAGGAACCAGATTATACCACGGTGGGGGGTCCAATTCTCCGGCAGAGTCGAAAATTTCAGCTCCGCGAGACGTGTCTACTTGGAGAAAAACACCACAGTTCCAACAAGGGAAGGCCCACAACGACACAGAATGAGCGCGCACACCATGGCTTGATTGACGCAGATCTTGGCGGTGACGCACAGCAGTGCGATAGTGCCGACGCAACGAGCTTTAAGAATTCAACAAAATAACTACTACACCCTGCAGAGGTTTTTCGTTCGAAACCTAAACCTACGGTTAACTATGTAAACACATCCTAAACCTACGGTCAACTATTTAAATACATTTTCGGACTCAATGCCACCACAGTATCTCCCGCTAGCGACGGCGAAAGCAGCCGTTCACCGCCATCCACAACAGCCTATCTTGAACAAGGATCGCAGCATTTGACGAAAATGGTTACAAATTTTACGAAGCGTTATTTGCTCTTTGCCGCAATGGCAAGATCCAGCTCCCTCATGCAGAGCCAAAACGGCAGCAGCAGGAATCCCCCGACATCGACAAGGCACTTTCTTTCCCGTTACTAAAATAACGGTTAGTCCTTGGCGCAATACCTGGCACGGAAACAGCGGGCGCAGGAAGGACACGGCTGCTGCTGTCAGCCTCGCTGTGCAATGTTTACTGCCAGGTATGCATTTCAAGGTTAAGGTTTCCCTGCGGGGTGCGCCCAAGGGAGCGGCGTAAGGACGAAAAGCATCCAACATATGGAGAAAATAGCGTGAATATAGGTTTTGTTTATTTCATCGTAAAAAAGTATCCCGAACCCCTATTCTCACTACAATAACCGTGATTTGCCGGTTGAATCATTTACGAAGACCGCTACTTCGTTGACAGGCAAATTTATCCAATATAGGTTTTGTTTCCTTCATCGTAAACAAGTATCTCGCATTACACAAGGCACACGCATAACACAAGGCACGCAGCGTACCGAAAATATGTACGAATAATATACCGCAAACCTGTCTCTGCACAGGGAACCCAAAGTATTGGCTAACTGGGCCGTGTGCGAACATGTGTGATGAGCTCAAAGAGGACGAAAAAAAAAAATGTGTCTACACGCAGAAAAATATATATGACCTCACAAAGAAACCCCGGGAAATCGTCTTATCCGCTTCCGACGAAAAATTAAGTTTGAACGCACGCCACGGGTGATGTGCATTGCCTTTTTCACCCAATCTAAGAATTTTTACAAATACGGCATTGGTACGTAAGGCACAAGAACCTGTGATGGAATTGCTACTTCTTCACCAGATGGCAATTAGTTTTAGAAAGTCTGTATTTAAGTACCGACACATGGCGCGGAGCGCGTCCGAAATTCGACGGAAATAACCGCCGGCCTGTGTCTGCACATACTTCTGGAGTTCTGGCGAACCATGCCCGTGTGCGCAGATATAGGATAGGTTTGTCCGTACATGCAGTAACGGCCTCCGCCTATGGAATGACGGCCAAAGTGTTGCTTATTGTTAGAGAGAATTAGATATGTCTGTAGCGGGGATCGGGGTCAGAATGAGAGAGCTTGAAAGCCAACATAGCAGCAGCACTTCTTGTTTGGTCAGTCTTGGAGAAGACGTCACGTGAAGGCCAGCAAGCCCCCGCCGAACGCGAGCGTGTCGGGGGCTCTTGCTGAGAACATGGGCAGATTCAAGTTAGTCGCTGGGTTGGTCAACCAAGCCAGACGTTTGTGACCATTCGGAGGCTCTGTCATCCGAGACGACTGTAGGCGGCAATAGTTAGGAACCCGGCTGGTATCATGTTAGGAGAGAGACGGTAAATGTGTGGGCGAGATACACTGGAGAGTGCAGGAAGCGGCGACAGGTGTGTATCTGGCCGAGGGGAGAAACTTCTCTCTCCTACGACTCAGAAAAACGATACCAGGTAATGACTACCAGGCATGCAACTCGGAAGATAAACAATAAATGAGCAAACACACACAAAAATTCACAACTATGCATACATAATACATAAAAGGTTCCCCTAGGGATGTGGTCTGGTTCGCATTGGGGCAATGCAATACTGAGAGTGCATGCTGCACGTACGTGTTTGTATGATCGAAGCGTCTTGCTGTTGAATCCCCGACTCAAGATATCAACCCGCAAGATCTAAGCGAAGGCTCCGCCGCGCATCGCATTCCCGAAGCGAAACGTTGTTGTTGTGCCGTGGTGTGCGGCATGCACTTTGTTCTGGGTGCGAGGTTCAGATGCGTGCTTGACCGCTTTCGTTTTCGTCGCCCGTGTGTTATTTGGATTGATGCACGAGGTTCAGGTGTGTGCTAAGTGTACGTCCAGGGGCTCACAGGAGGCGCGGGGGGGGCGGCCGTCTCCTGAGCCGGAGAGAGAAAACGAAAATAGAAAAGAAGAAACACTAAACACAAAAAAGGAAACAGCACAGCGGTAATGGCGGGGTTTTACACGCGCCCCGCGCGGGCTCCGCGGTTCGGGATCGATATCCCGTGAAACATAGCCAGCGCGCGCGGCTTCGGGAGCTCGCTGTGCGCGGCACACGGCGCCCGGTCGGCCAAAACCCGGGTCATCTCGAGGGTGCGTGCACCCCCGGCTCCCCGAACCCGTGTCTTCGGGGAGCGACTCCATATGCCCCGAGCTCTGCACCCGAGAGCACGAAACAAATCGAACTTTTACATAGAAATTAGATACCTGGGAGTCAACAACAAGCATACCGCAGTCGGTAACATTCGAAGCCGGACACAGCTACAATACTGCACGAAGCACTACCATTTAGCACGCACTGCTGTAAGTGTCGGAGCGAATGCTTCTCGACTACTAT
Organism: Laminaria ephemera; assembly: GCA_036873875.1. Taxonomy (NCBI): domain Eukaryota; class Phaeophyceae; order Laminariales; family Laminariaceae; genus Laminaria; species Laminaria ephemera. The sequence continues at coordinate 2,211,698 of JAYJMJ010000195.1, read as the reverse complement.
TTACATAGAAATAAAATACTTGAAAAAAAACCGATAGCACGCTCCTATTTCCGAGACCCAGATAGGGGGGTTATACTACGTAAAACCAAGCAATAAACACAAAAAACAAGCTAAGGGCATTTTGAAATTCGAAAAAAAACGAACCTCAGTTATATACTTGCTTTCGCGTATTTTTGATCCAGAGTCCGACCGAATCAGGCTTGCTCTTCTCAGAATACTTGCGGCCCTTTGGTGAGAGGAATCTAGACCCGTTCTTTTTTTCTCCAGGGGTATCGTTCGAAGTTGTCACGGTGTTGCCATTTTCGGACGACATAATCAGGAAGAGATTTTCAGACATGTATTCCTGTTTCTTCCGGAAAAATGACCCTATTTTCGGATAAATCACGTCCGAAACTCATGTTAAGGAAATTGCAGTGTATCGACAATTTTCAAGCTGAAACAATGACGAAACGGCAAGCAGCATTGGATGCGTCTCGCAGAATGGCTAGTGGGAATTCGAGAAAAGCGGGCCCGATATCCCCGTTCCCCAGATCAAATGCATCTGCGAACGTGCTGGACATCCATTTCCAGATATAAAAAGTAGCTTGTTATAAGAGTTGGCCTAAGATAAAGCAAAAACATTTTTTGTTTTCATTCTTGCAGAAATACCAACCCACTACATTTTGCAATCCGATATGGTAGCGAGTGTGGTGTCGTTCTCTTTATTTGCCGGGTGCGCCTGGTGTGACGCATGTCTTGGTGGTTTTTTGTTCATCGCTTCAGCCCTCGGCTGTATCTAAGCTACAATTGTGAATCCTTGCATTTTTTTATGTTTCATGAAACCCTAGATGCGGAGTCTCTAAGCAGGGCTCTCGTTCTCCCTCCCTCCCCACTAAGGTAGATGCACGACAAAAGTTGTACGACAGTAGTACTGCAGCAGGAGCGCTAGAGAAATTGAAACAACAACTAGAACTCGTGCACCGTACTTGACTCCACGTACGCGAAAACCAGTACATAGTCTTCACCCGTTTGATAGAAGTAATTCGTTTGCCACACAAGAAATACATAGAAACAGCTTTCCGGGAATTTTCACTACCCGTTTGGGTCCGTCAACCTCTCTGGGACTTCAGAGGGAAAAAAAGTGGGAACAACGTGGCGATTTCAGTATCGGCCACACGAAGCAGCCCAGGTTGCTGAGGTAGAGGGTGCGTCCGAAGCGCGACGAGAGGAGACGCACGATACGCGCATGGTGATACTTGTATTGCTGCAATATCTTCGTAGAAGGTTGAGAATATCGCCTTTGTCACTTCTTACACATCTATAGATCTATACGTGGGCCCCAAAAGGGGTAGTGAGGCCAATCATGATCAGGGCATTTCACGGGTCTGGTCAGTTCTGGCGGGTCGGGTCGGGTCAGGGTGACCTAACCCGACCCGCAAGATTTGAAAACCTCCTGATTGTGAAAATCCTCCTGACCCGACCCGCAAGTCTATGACCCCGCGAATTTCGTCCAGAAGAAGGGTAGTTGAAACGCCCTGTAGAAATCCTGATTATTACACAGTCGGATTGAAAGGATCGAAAATGGCTGTTGCCGATCGAGCCTTTATTAGACGGGATTGACCCCCTTTATATCGTCAGTCGGATCGAATTTATAGTTTTGCGCTCTTTCTGGAGGCGAATGCTGTGAGGGAGTACTGTATGGTAGTCGAAAGTCGGTTGGAACCTGCTGCGTGCTTTCTCCTCGAGCAACGCGTGCGCTTCACGCATGGCGAGCCCTCGTCCAAGCGGGTTCGTCGCGTTGGACTCAACCGAGAGTCGCGAAAGCTACAGCAAGCACAGCCGTTGTTGGAAAAATGTCAGCGATACCGCGCACTGCTGCCATCGAATGATGCACGCTGCTGGCGGGAAGAGACAGGGATGTGCCACGCTGACTCGCGGCGAGAAGCAGCAGCAGTTGTTGTGTCGTTCTCAAACTAACTCGTCGTCATAATCAAGCCCGTGGTCTCAGGACAGGCTCAAGTCACTCTGGAGTGGAAGAATACCCCAGGAAACAATAAAACAAACCAAAAGTGGTACCCGTATCATAGCTGAAGCAAGTTGTACATGAGCCAAAAAATGAAAGTGAAATCGGAAGTCAGCAACGTGCGTATCAGGTCCATACTGGTACAACGGTTTCAAGACTCGCAACTCGCAACTGAAACCGAAGACACCGCACACAACCAACGAAAGCAAATAGTGTACTGATCCGAAGAGAACAGAGTAGTGATAGCAGCCAAGCCAGCGTTGGTGCTGCTGTAGGGTACTACATGGTGTGGGCGTGTGTGTGCTTTTGCGGTGGGATGAGCGATGCGATGGGTCTCAAAAAGATTTTCTGACCGACAAATCCGACCGGCGTGCCGGTCGAAAAACTCATATTTTTCGACCGTCTCGGCCAGTCGAAAATAATAATCGAAAAACCTGGGATCGAAAAGGCTCTTTTTCTGTTGTACAAGAAAGTCCGAGTTGGTCTCCGGTCGGAGAAGGTCTTTGTCGATCCACGGATTCGACTGTATAAGAATTGGCCTGACTAGGCAAAACGCCAGAAACTAGAAACACGTGTTGCACAATTTCGGCGCCAAAAACGCCGATTTTGGCTCCGAAGACCCTCAAGACGAGTCGGGCTCCAGTTGGCCGAAATAATAACCCTAACGAAAAGCATTGCAAGTTTCCTGGCGATTTCCGACCAATCATAAGTTTCTTGACTTTACGTGGCTGGTGTTATGCTTATTTTATCGTAAGTTTCTATATAGTCGTAAACAGCCCTCTCGACAAGAGCAAACCGTGCGAACCTTTGACAAAAACAATAAATTGAAAAACAGGAATACTGAAGTGCCTGGTATATAATAGTAGCGCTCACCTGCTGACGCGCCTCACTAAGAACTTGCTGCTGCTTTTGTCCTTCGGCCGGAAGATTCGCACACTTAACACTGGGGCGGTCTTCGCGGCTGGCGGAGAGGAAGCGACAACAGCAGCAGCAGCAGCAGCAGCAGCAGCAGCAGCAGCAGCAGTGCCACAATCACCTGTACCACCAGCATCCGCTTCTTCATCAGAGGGCCACGCCCACGATCGAGCTCGGTACGCTGGCCCACGCTGCAGCATCCGTCGAACGGCCACTTTCTCCCCCCGATACATATCAACCTCATTCTGACTGAGATCTACTCCGATGACGTCATCGGGGATACGCCCCTCGAGGTCACGTACCGCCGCGACCGCCCCCGCCTCGAGGAGACTGCTCACCACGGCGGGAAAGCAGAAGCTAGAGCCATAATGAAGCAGGTGCCTGCCCCCGATGTTGGTGTTGGCCCACTCTGACCGCCTGTTCTCTCCGTCTATTGGGAGCAGCAGCCGGAGGACTGTCGCTCAGCCAAATCTGACGGCCGTGTACAACGCATTCGCCACAACCGCGCCGCCTCCGACCGCGCTTGCCCCCCCTTCGCCGATCAGGACCCGCACTACACCCACGGCGCCATTCCGCGCGGCCACCACAAGCGGAAAGTTATCGCTGCCGTCCGGGGGCTGCTGCGTCGCTCCCAGGGACAGCAGCTTGGACACCATGCTCTCGTGGCCTTCGCCACAGGCAGCGGTGAGCGGCGTTTGGCCTGTGGCAACGCAGTGGTTCAGCGTGGCGGGTGCTTTGGCGTACAGCATGTCGACCAAGTCCGGACTGCGACCGTTTGCGGCCACCACGTGCAGAGGGATGAACCCGCGTTCTTCTGCCAAGGTTGGGTCGGCGCCCGCCTCGAGCAGCAACCGCACCACTTCCACGCAGGCTGTGCCGCCGCAAGCCGCCATGAGTGGGGTGTAGCCTGCCTTGTCGGTGGCCTTGAGGTCGGCGCCGGACCGCTCCAGCAGCAATTGAACGATTTCGACGTTCCCGAACCGGGCCGCTATATGCAGGGCGCGTTCACCAGCCATGGCGCTAACTGGGCATGGCTCGTGGAGAGTAGCACCGACAGGCCCGTCGGGGTCCGCCCCGTACTCCAGTAGTAAGCTGACCATGGCGGCATGTTCGGCGACGGTGGCAGCCACCACGGGCGTGAAGGGTAAGGGTACTTCTTGACACCCGTCCACGTTTGCCCCAGATTCGAGCGCAGCCTTCGCTCTCTTCGTGTTTCTGTCCATCACGCCCTGCATCAACTCTAGATCAGCATCATGTAGATCAGGATGTTCAGACTCAGGCTGCGCAGTAGAAGGCATCACCTTGTAGGAGGTTAGCGAACCAAACAGCAACAACAACAGCAGCAACAACAGCAGCAGCAACAGTAGCAGAACCGACAGTAACCGCACGCACCACGAGCGGAGAGGCTGGCAGCAGAATGTGCCCACAACGAACTCAAACGTACAGGGCGTATCCCCGTCATAAACATTCCTCATGTATAACTTCGAACTCCCTCAGTCAGAATTCAAAATATTGTTAGTTTTTTTTTTTTTATAAAAAATATTTCAAATACGTCAGCTGTGAGTTCTACCAATTGAATGGTCGATACTCAACTTTT
>JAYJMJ010000195.1:2140438-2150816 GCA_036873875.1 Laminaria ephemera | reverse complement strand
AAGAACCACTTGTGAGGCGGACTTCCGCACCTTGTGCGTACTTTCTTGCATATCGGATGACAGCTTCGAATGAATTCGTTTGTTTTCTGGTGTGGTCACTTCCAGAGACAGCGATGGGTATACTATGTAACTGCCTCGTGGGTGCCTTACCATATACCAGGTATACACTACGTGATATCACCCCCCTTGCACGGAGTTAAGGTTCTCCACTCCGCACAATATGATCTAACTCGAGCACCATCTTGGTTACCGCCACAACATAAAAACGAGAAAAAAAAAGACGGTACCATGGTTGTCGAGCTCACGTAGTGAGAGACGTGCTTTACAGCGTCGTAGCCAACCGACACCAAGGAAGGGCGATTGCCGAAAGTGTCAAGACTTCGCGCTCGCCGAGACGTTTTCGCTCGTGTTTATGGTGGCGGTGGTGTCCTTGGGGGTTATGGTGATGGTGTGGTGGCGGTATTGTTAGTGGTTGTGGTTATGTTGGTTGTGCAGCTGTAGTAATTGTCCGTTCAACCGTGTCTGCTGGTGCCCCTCCCCCGCCAAGTCCCTTCCCAACCCCCCCCCCCCGCCGTCCGCCGTCCGCACACCGTTCGCTCCACCCCTCCGCAGGCCCGCTGACCACGATACAAGACACAGCCGCGTCTCCTCTGACTCCGCTACGAGCTCGATAACCGGAGAAATTTCTGGTGTTAGCCAAGCAGCATTCGACCGACTGCAAAAGCCGCTTCTCGGGTCCAGGGCCGCCGCAGCAAGAGTTAAGGCCCACACCCGCACGTCAAGCTCCGATTTGACGGAGGTGTAAGGCGTGTGATTTTTGCGACGGTGTTGGTGGCATTGGCAACTTTTGTTAGCGTTAACGGTGGCGTTAGCGTTGGAGTGTTGGAGTGGGTTGGTGTTGGCCTTGCGTTGGAGTTGGGGTTGGTGATGGTGTCGGGGTTGGGGTTGGAGTTGGTGTTGTCGTTGGTGTTGGCGTTGGCGTTGGACTTACCGTTCACGCTGGTGCTAGACGTTGGATTTGGCTTTGACGTTGGTGTTGGTGCTTTCGTTAGCGTTTGTCGTTGGCGTTGGGGTTGATGGTGGCGTTAGCATTAATGTTAGCATTAGTGTTAGCGTTAGCGTTGGCGTTAACGTTAACGTTGGCGTTAGCCTTAGCCTTAGCCTTAGCCTTAGCCTTAGCCTTAGCCTTAGCCCTAGCCTTGGCCTTAGCCTTAGCCTTTGCGTTAGCGTTGGCGTTGGCGTTGGCCTTAGCGAAAGCGTTAAGGAACGGTAGCGTTAGCGTTGGGGTTGGCGGCGGCTGCAGAATCGGCCTAAAGGGCTTGCACGCGCGCAGCAGAGAGGGATATATGAGGGGTGATGGTTTCTTGTGATCGAGCATAGCTTTGGTTTGTGAACGCATCGTCAGGGCAAGAAACGGCTACACCGACCGAAAGACCGACCGACCGATTTACGCCGAACAGTGGCGGGGGATTGATTATTCCTTCGTTGGTGAACGCACCGGAAATGTAAACGCGTCCGGTGTTGGAGGTAAATACAGTAGTACGGTTACGTATATAACCACGAAATAGTTGCCTTTGCTTGGTATGGGTGGGGTGATAACACTGTAGTTGGGTCGCGTGTGCATGGGTCGTGTGCGCAGGTAAATCGTGTTTTTCGTTTCGGATGTGCAGCAGGAGCTTGGGCATAGGCATGGGCATGCGAAGGCCGCGGCTACCGGCGGGGCCAAACGTTTTCGCGCCTTTTGGTGTCACAGTTTTGTTTTATTTTTTCCTCTCGTCTTGTGTTTTATATTATTCCGTTGTGTTTTATAATTTTTGTAGCAAGTTAAGCCTCTCGGGTACTTTAGTAGGAAGTAGGAAGGACATTGTTTTGGAGTGCGCGTGTATAACCTTGAAAAGGAATGGGAGCTTCCCCCCGGGCGGAAGAGGCGGCTGGTTGTCTCCCCACCGTATACTCTTTGCAAGAAGCGCCAGTGTACGATACATATATAAGTGAGCGTGTACTTGTCGAAAAACATTACGTACCTTTGTTTTCTTCTTTTCGGGGGGATTCGGCCCGATTTTGCGGTGTGCATCTGGCCGGATGACGGTGTCGCGATTTATTTTGTTGATGTTGCGTCCTTCGGGGTGGTGTCGCAGGTTTCGTGGGGCAGGGGACGACGCAAATGGACGGCAAAGCTGCTTGCTGCTGACCGCGCCACTCGTAGCCGCGGGAGGGTTCCTGTCGAGGCGAACGAACGCACTCCTTTGGCGAGGTGAAGTGCCACGCTGTAGGTTGTTTTCGTATCTCTCTCCGTCTCTGTCCGCGTCGGTCTGGCGGCGCGGTCGATCACATGACATCACGTCGCATCACGTCATACTTTTTTCGAGTATCACGCTAGTCGTCCCGCCCGCCGGTCGACCGTGTAAGTGTGCTTTGCCGCAGAGCAATAATTTTCCACCGACTAATTTTGTGCCACCGAATACTTGATGCAACCTACTATTGTTTGTGACACCGTGCACTTTATGTCGCCGAACACTTTTGTGCCATCGAGCACTCCATGCCACCGAAGAACCGTGCACGCAGAGAGAGGGAGAGGACACATTGTTGTTTCTGACCACAACAACCACGAGCGGCTCTGCGTTGCTCAGACAATAAACGTTTACGCGGTAACGAGCGCATCAGTCAATGCCATTTTCACATGGGGGCGTCAGTGCTATTCGAGCAAAGCGTTTACAGCAGTAACAAGCGCAACGTCACCGGACATCAAACCTTGGCGCGAGGAGACCGCCAATCAATGCAGAAGTTGATCCGTCGTGTTGGAGAAATACAGACAGCAGTGCAATTAAGGCAAATGCACACGTTTTCTGCGGTCTGGGAATCCGCCCCCCCCCGCGCACGCGCTCCTCTGTTGACGCCTGCCCCACGCGTTGTTTCACGCAAGGGGCGGCAGTCGCAGGGGAGACATCCGGGGCACGTGCGCATACAAATCATACACAGGCAGCCGTGTAAATAGGAAATAGCCCATGCGACGGTGTGACTCCGGGAACACGTGCACGTACAAATCATACTCTAGCAGCCGTGTTCTTCCAGTAGGAAATAGCCCATGCGACGGGGACACACCGGGGACACGTGCGCATACAAATCATGCACATGCAGCCGTGTTCCCAGGAGATGACCCATGCGAGGGAGACACCGGCGCATATACACAGGCAGCTATGTTCCCTAGGAAACAGCCCATGCGGCGGGGGGACAATGGGGGCACACGCGCATACAAATCATACAAAGGCAGCCGTTGTCCTGCAGTAAGAAGTAGTCCATGCGATCGAGAGGCACCGGGGGCTTGCGCGCATATAAATCATACACAGACAGCAGTGTTCCTAGGAAATATCTGATGCGACAAGGAGACACGGAAGCGCGTGCGCATATAAGTCATACGCAGGCAGTCGCGATCCTAGAAAACAGCCCATGCGACGGGAAGAGAACGGGGGCACGTGTGCATATATCTCATACACAGGCAACCGTGTTCCTGGAAATAGTCCGTGCGACGGGGAGACACCGGGGGCGCGTGCGCATACAGATCATACACAGACAGCATGTTCCTCGGAAATAGCCCATGCGACGAGGAGACACCGGTGGCGCGTTCGCATACAGATAATACGCAGGCAGCTGTGTTCCTAGGAAATAGCCGATGCGACAGGAAGACACCAGGGGCGCGTGTGCATACAACTCATACACAGGCAGCGGTGCTCCTAGGAAATGGCCCATGCGATGGGGAAACACCGGGGGCATGTGCGCATCATACAAATCACAGACAAGCAATCGTGTTCCTAGGAAATAAGGAGACACCGGGGGCGCGTGCGCATACAAATCATACACAGGCAGCCGTGTTCCTCGGAGATAGCCTATGCGACGAGGAGACACCGGGGGCGCGTGCTCATACAGATCATACACAGGCAACCGTGTTCCTCGGAGATAAGCCCATGCGACGGCGTGACACCGGGGGCACGTGCGCATGCAATTCATATACAGGCAGCCGTGCTCCTAGGAAATAACCCATGCGACGAGGAGACACCGGGGCGCGTGCGCATACAGATCAAACGCAGGCAGCCGTGTTCCTAGGTAGTAGCACATGCGACGGCGAGACACCAGAAGCGTGTGCGCATACAAATCATGCACGGGCAGCCGTGCTCCTAGGAAATATCCCATGCCACATAGAAACCGGGGGCACATGCGCATACAAAGCATGCACGGGCAGCCGCGTAGGAAATAGCCGATGCGACGGGGTGAGAACGCGGGCATGTGCGCATACAACTCATACATAGGCAACCGTGTTCCTCGGAAATAGTCCATACGACAGCGAAACACCGGGAGCACGTGCGCATACAAAACATAGACAGGCAGCCGTGATCCTAGAAAATAGCCCATGCGACTAGCAACGGCTCTGCGCGGATCAGATTGCAACACTCCTTTCGCTGACGTCCGCACTCCGCAGACAAAATATATCGATTCAAGGGATCGGACTGCTCCCAACCCCTTGAGGGATCTGCCTTCCCCCCTCTCTCTCCCGGGAACCCGTCCCTGCCGGCGGCAAACTGTTCTCCTCCTCCTCCTCCTCGTCCTCTTCGTTTGTTGTGCAATTTTCCATGCACATAAAAGACGACATCAGTAATCAGCAATCACAACGGCGTGAAAGAGATCGGTCCCGTCCACGGTGGTTTTGGTGCTGACACGAACAACCGGAACAGAAAACCATAAACGACCACGCATGCATGCATATGGCAGCACAAAAATAAAGCTAGAGAAATTCAGACGGGCGCGGCGCAGCGCGGCGCTGCGCTGCGCTACATGCGTAGGGCAGCAGAAATACGGCTCTGTGAAATTGGGCGGACTCGGCGCGGTGCGGAGCTGCGCTACATGTAGTCTTCGTCCGTTCCGATCTCGTAGTGCGTCGTCTGCAGCTGTTTCTTAAGCGCCTTGTTCTTGTCCGTCTGCGCTTGCCTGTCCCCCGCCGATGTGAACATGCCTTTGGAAGCTCGCTGACAATGACGTGAACAACAGCGATGGGGGGAGCACGAGAGCGGAGGACACAAAACAGAGAGAGAAAAATGTTATCACAGAGTACTGACGATGGCGCGGACAACAACAATAGGAGGGCGACAGCGGAGGATACTGAGAAGAGAGAGAAGAATGTGTTTCCATGGTTTGAGGCCAACAGTTCTAGGAGAGCGAGAGGGGAGGACACAGAGAAGAGAGACAAGGATGTTATCATGGGATGGAGTAGGGACAACAGTACTAGAAACGGAGAAGAGAAGAGACAAACATGTTGTCAAAGAGTTCAAGGAAGAACGAATCGTAATCGAGAAGGGTGTGACAGCCAGCTGACGATGGCGTCAACGACAACAATGCTGGAAGAGCGAGAGCGGAAGGGGCACAGAGAAAAGAGGGAGACATAGGTGTCATCATATCGAAAGAAGGAAGAACGCAACAATAGGATATTGAGAGCAAAGGAGGACACAGAGAAGAGAGAGAAAAACATTATATCAAAACGTGCTAACGATGGCGTGAACAACAACATGAGGGCGGTAGCGGAGGATACTGAGAAGAGAGGGACAAACATGTTAACATAGAGAAGGGACGAGCGCAACAAGAGTACATGGAGAGCGAGAGCGGAGAAGAGACAGAGAAAAATATGTTACCTGGTATGAAAAAACACAAGGAAAAAGGCACCGTAATCGAGAAGGGTGTGAGAACCAGTACCAACAGCGTGAACAACAATGCTAGAAGAGCGGGATACGGAGGTCACGGAAGAGGGAGAAGACAGAGACAAAAAGGATCTCGTGGAGAAAGGAAGAACGCAACAAAAGGAGAGAGAGAGCGGAGAACTGGGAGAAACGAGAGAAGCATGTTCTGAAATAGTACAAGGAAGAACGATACTTTGTACGTAATCGAGAAGGGTGGGATAACCAGCACCGACATCGTCCAGGTGTCCCTGTGACAGCGATGTTGGTTGCTCTCTGTGTTTCTGTCACGCCGACATCCCGATGTCGTTGTCACTGCAGCGGGGACAGAGAAAGAGAGACGGACATTTTGTGGAGTCATGTCTGTCTATGTTGTGGAGTATTGTCTGTCTGTCTGTCTGTCTGTCTGTCTGTCTGTCTGTCTGTCTGTCTGTCTGTCTGTCTGTCCGTCTGTGTTTCTAGTTGGATGGCTGGATGACTGACTGGCTGCCTGTCTGTATGTCTGTGTGTTTGTCTGTTTGTCTGCTATTTTTGTAATAATGTTTTGCGGTACATTTCTGCTTGTGTAAGGGCTCATTGAAACCGCAAGAACGCTACGTAATCACGAAGTGTGTGAGGATCTGCGCCGACATCCCCATACCTTATTATTCGACGTCAGTCCTTTAACAAAGACGACTGACAGTTACCAGGTAGTTGTCGGGAAAGGAAGAGGAACAGGTAGGGGGGGGCAGGAGGGATAACAAAGTGGTCGGCAACATGATGATGACGACCATGAGGATGGTGATGATGATGATGGTGATGATGATGTTGATGATGCTGATGATGACGATAATGAGGATGATGATGGTGATGATGATCGTATTCGTAACGCACATGCGGCGCCCTGTTGCGGGGCGATAGAGGTCTCTCCTACACCGCGAGGGGGTACTCTCGAAACTTTGGCGTTGCCACGATTCGTGCCAGGGGTATGGCATGTATAGTTTCTGTCCGAAGTCTTGACGGCATAAGTGTGATGATGCATCGCGTTTAGTTTCGGGTATAGTTTAGCTGGTGGTTGCGGGACATCGGGGGAGGCTTGTGAATGGGCGCGCGCGAGGGGGGGGTGGCACCGCCTTCTAGGCTACCAGTATAACCCAAAATAGCGTGTATTGGGGGGGGCGGCGGGGTGCAGAAGAGGACAACCCAAAATGGCGTGCATGTAGGTATGTAGTTCGTGTTTGTATGTTTGTGGGTGGTGTGTCCTACGCGACGTGCCGTATATGACAGCGTATAACACACACCCTGGGATGAATTTTAGAGCCGACTTCCTCTAAAACCAGGAGAGCACAAACAACGTAAATGGCGGCTTTCGGAAGGTCTCGTCGAGGTCTTTTCATATACGAGTCGCTTGACGTTTACACTCCACCGGTCGTCGAGTAAATCGGCATTGAAATTCGTCAGAGGGGTTGTGAAATCGTGATTATAGTATACGGTAGCCAGGTAGTTGGCCTCGTTCTTAGCGGAAACCTGTTGAGCGCTGTGCGGTGGAAGCCAAGAAGAAAACAAGCGGGGTGAAAGCCCCCCGACCGTACACGCGACGGGGAGACTGTTTTCTAACACCCAAACGATACCCGGTTTGAAGAAAAACAAAAGTCTTGGACTACGTGGGGATCGTTCCGCTTCACTTCAGAGCCCTCTCTGTTAAGGAATACCGAGTATAGCGAATATTGGGTTTGAATGGGTGTTGAACAAATAGCATGGGTAGATAGCTTGCCACAGAATAAGTACCAAGGAACATTGCTGTGTGAAGAGGCACTCGGTCAGTACAATACTAGCCGGTAGGGCACATCTAGCCGCAAAAGGATGCATCTTGCTGAGTTAGTACAGACCATGTCTACGTCCATCTCGGCCGCTTTCTACCCTCTCTTATTTTCCCTTTCTTGTTGTGTTGTATTTCCGCATGGACGTAAACGACATATTTGCACCGCTGTCTATCGTTCTGGGCGTAGGTCTAGAGAATGAACGTAGATACAGAGTGGAGGTAGTCTACGTGTTTAGGTTTCCTTTTGGTTTGTATTTGTGTTTTCTGGTGTCCCATGGTTTTCTTCTTTTTGGGGATGTTTTTGAGTGATCGACGCTGAAGCGCGTGCTGCGCATGGTCGGATGACAAACACAATAGTAAATACGTATATATCAATCTTCTTCTTGCACCGCTAGCTGTGTCAAAGCGACCGCCAGCTATACAGCAGAAGCTCGTCTAAACCGCTTCGTACCAGCGACAGGCTTTCCTTCGCGGCTACCTGCGTGCGGTCGTACGCTTTCTTTTTTGCCTCATTAACAGGTTATGAGCCTCGTTTTCAGTGCGACGGCACTATGAAAGCAACTGATTTACGTATCATAGTGCAGAGAATGCTGTCCGAAAAGCAGAAATTCGAGAGTCCAATGCAAGCACATGCATATGCAACGTGCGTCAGAAAGCCCCCGTGATGGCGTGGCGAGGGGCAGAAATATGCAGAGAATGGTTCAGAGGAATTTTGTTGCTTATTCAGTTGGTTACTCAAACGACGCGTGCTACGACGGATGTAGCACTATATTTGGCTAAAAATACTTTTCGAATGACGGGGCTCCTTAACCCAATATCGACGGAATGCCATTCTTGTTTTTTTTTTTGCGATATTATGCGTTATATACCTATGACGGAGGACCATAGTAATCAGGACACTACGATACACACAAAAAACCTATATATTCCCCCTATTTTTACTGACTATATATGGTCCTAATTACTATGTAACCCCCGAATAATAGGGCCACCGGGATTGTTCATCGAGTTGCGCTTTCACTCTTCTCTCAAAAACAGTTTTTTTTTTTACGGTGAGGTATAGAGGTCCTCAAGCGAGGAACCTCTCGGGAAAAAAAAAAAACGATGCACCTCTACCGTGACGCGCGTGAATTTTTCGATAACGGCTGTGACCTGTGAGTTTGCTGGGCTTGACGGCTATCTACTGTATCATCATTTAGCCATTTAGCCGGGTGGCGAACTAAGCCAACCAGCTGACTTTAGCCATTCTCGATGTACAACACATAATGCGAGCTACCACAAACGCACTATAGTCAGATACTACTGAAAAAGCACAGAAAACTTCGCAAATTTCAGCAAGGAATTAACTTTACTACCTAGCCGAAGAGTGTCTAGCCGGCGAGAACCGTTTTCGCCGCCGCCGCCACAGATTTCGTGTCGAGGTGTGGTCAGCCAAATTACCGCCCTGTCGATTGAACCTTGGTAAGGGGGCGTACTCATTTGTTTGCTTGCCTTAGTCATTTGACCATTGACCACGCATCCCTTTCGAGACGGAGGGGGGGGGTGTACTCATTTCATGCATAGCCGTAGTCATATGATCATTGATGACCATTGACGGGGGGGGGGAGACTCACGTGTGTCCGCATGGCGTCGGTTTCCCAGTCGAACTTGTGGTTCCCCATGGTGAAATGAGTCCGCGATAGATCCGCTTTCACCTCTTTGGCAAGCCCCTTGTTTCCCGCTAGCTTCACCTGGAAACGTACAGTGAGCAAGGTATACCGCCGTCAAATTCAATCACGCAATCAATACCGATAAAAAAAAAAAAAATCCGCGAAGAAGAAAAATCTGCTTCTTTCTAGGGTTTCCTTTGATTTTATTCTTCTCTCGATGGCTTTGTCTGAGTGAACGATTTAACTCTACCCTTCCTTCTAACCCCATACCAGGTCTACTCTAACCCTAGAAATCCTAACCCCATACATGCTACCACTCTGGGCGTGAAAAATAAGGACCGCTTGTATATTACCATTAATATATAAATGGTCCTTATATTTACGTCCATAGTGGTATATGACGCACGCTACGGAAGAGGTGCATCTTTTTTTTTCTGAGGCTCCTCACTTGAGGATCTCTATAACTCTCCAAAAAAAAAAAAAAATTGGGGCAAAAAAAAAAAAAGTGCTACCCGATGGAAGATCCCATGGGCCTAAGGTATACAACGAAAATGATTTATAAAAAAAAAACGGGAGTAAACTTCCGACGATTTTGGGTTGAGGAGCCTCCGTCGTTCAGAAAACGTTTCGGACAGAAAGTGCTGCCTCCCTTCGTGGCACGCGTCGTATGCCTTAGCCTTACAAATAGTATTGGCATGATTCCCATCCTATAATATGCAGAGCATAGTAAGCTTCAACCCTACCAGTATGAATTATTATAACCCTGTACTCCTACCCGAAAATCGAAGTACGCCCTATCTCTGCAAGAGCTAACCCTATACCAGGTAAATTCTTAACCCTGTGCTGTTATATCTCAACCCTATAGAGCTCATGTTAAGGTACTAGAGGGTATTAGTCCGTTTGACCACTGGCAAAAGGTTAACCAGTTGCCTACCCAAACTAAGCCTTATATCACTCTCCCCCCCCTGGACCGGCGGGATAGCAGGTCGGCCGGATATACGGGCGGACGTATCAAATATGCACGCGGTTCCGTTTCCTGGGGATACCGGGGAGAGTATTTTTCAAGTTCATTATGGGGAAAGTTGTAAAAGTTCATTATTGGTGGGAGGTAAGATTCGAACCCACGACCCAAAAAACCCATGGTCTGTCGACGACGCCATTTGTTAAGGTATTAGTGGGGTATTAGTCCGTTTGACCACTGGACACTG
>JAYJMJ010000195.1:2107644-2112644 GCA_036873875.1 Laminaria ephemera | reverse complement strand
ATAAAATAATGTCTAATATGAAAGAAGCTTAATTCGTTTGGAACTGCATCCACATTTTTTGTGGTAAAACCACTTGGAATTAGTGAGGATTCATTCTTGCAGTATTAACAGGGTTACACGCCCAAGGACACATCAGATCCCCATTCATTATCTATGTCTCTCAGAGCAGATAGACGCCTGGTCCATACGTATATGACACTGTATGATATATCACACCCCCTCGGGCGAAATTCAACGACGATTTTCTGGACGACCGGTAGAGTTTAAATGCCAAGCGAAGGGTCTATGGAAAGATCTCGACGAGATCTTCCGAAAGCCGTCATATTCATTTGTTTGTGCCCCCCTAGTCTAGTTTCGGAGGAAATCGGCTCTGAAAATCATCCCAGGGGGTGTGTTATACACTGTCATATACGGTATGATCTGCATGGCCTACAGTCGATCATGTTGCCGGGTGGGAGCCGCATGATCTGCATGACCTATTAATAGCACATGTTTCCTGGGTGGGATCTATACAACACAGATCTTGCACAGCATATCATAACGACAGATACAGGACCTACACTAGATGATCTAGATCGTGATCTGTCTGACATGCGAAGCGTTTACACCAGCCGTTGCAGCCAGGTTTTCACTTAAATACTGCTAAAAAAATGGTTCAACTCTAATTCTAGGTAGGTTTTGTTCCCGAATTATAGTGCAGTTCTACGCTATGAGCTGTGACGGTACGAAAAATGGTTTCATACCGTCATAGCCCATAGAAAAATGGTTTCTTACCGTCATAGCCCATACCAGGCACAGTGGGGGT
This sequence comes from Laminaria ephemera, assembly GCA_036873875.1. Classification (NCBI taxonomy): domain Eukaryota; class Phaeophyceae; order Laminariales; family Laminariaceae; genus Laminaria; species Laminaria ephemera. Next base: position 2,111,839 of record JAYJMJ010000195.1, on the reverse strand, counting down.
CTCCCTGTAGTGCCTGTTGAATAGCGCCTATTGCCGGTATAGTGCAGGTGGAATCGCTTGGCACGACTGGAACCCGGTATAGCATTCATAGTACCAGTATCGGTACTATACCCAATAGTGCCGGTGTCCGGTATACTGCCGGTATTGTTGCCTGGCACATACCGGCCCTATAGGGGGACCACTATTATATGTTCTAAGGGGGTCAACTGAAGGTTTTTCAGCCGATCGCCCGAAATAAAAGCACCGCCACATAAATGCCACCGAATAGACCAAGCAACTCCCCAGGAACTAATCCAGGGTCAACAGGCGAATATACGACAATATACTTCGAAGTATCCAGTTATTCTATCCTGTGTGCTGAAACTACAGTCCTGTCATGGTCGGGAAACAGGAAAAAATATACCTGGCGCCTATCTATGTTCGGCACGCGCACTGCTTGTGCTACCACATACCAGGCACTATACTCATCGCTACAAAAACTACCTTATTTCATTACAGCAGCCCGCAGCAACATGCGCGGCGGCGGCACCAGTCTTAGCAGGAGCAGCAGCACTAGCAGCAGCACCATAATAGCAGCAGTGCTAGCAGCAGCAGTACTGGCAGCAGCAATAGCTGCAGCAGCACTATAAATAGCAGCAGCAGCACTAGCAGCAGCATTGGCAGCACTAGAGGCAGAAGCAGCCGCGGCGGCACCTGTAATACAGTAGCAGAAGCAGCAGGACCGCCACCAGCACCATCACCACCACCACCACTCCCTCACCCCCTCCGCACCAACCACCACCAACATCAACCCCCGCTAATCCCACGCCGCCACACCGTCTCACGCGTTATCTTTTACGAGCGTAGCCGCCGCAAACCCAGCCGCAGCAAAAGCCACCAACCCCACCACCACCGCCATCACGAGATACCACCCATCCCTCCCCGGCTTCTTCGGCTGATCACCGTCCCCACCGGTCCAAATCCCCGGCTCCCCTCTCGCCCGTGCCGCCGCGGACTCCACGTGTTGTCTACCCGGGGCTGGGCCCGCCGCGTCCCCTCTTTTAAATACGCCCCCCCAGAGTCTTCGACGGGCGGCGGCCAACTCTTTCTGCTTGATTTTGAGGCTTGTGATGGCTAGCTTTACTGATTTGTCCGAGGGAGCCAACCGAGCCGCCTGCGCCGTTTAGCCGAAAGCGGGGGGCAGGGTGGGTGCGCGCGCGAGGGGGCGGGGGGCGAATGTTCGGCAAGGATTTTTGTGATGTGATGATCGTTAATCCTTACACCACTGCACGTTTTTTCCCACTCTAAATTCCAAGTAGTTTTGTCACAAAAAAAAGGGGTTGTAGTTCTTATGGGGGATAACCCGTTAAGAACCGCACCGACGGTTTTGGGGTGATATACAACACATACTACTAATAGTATGGAAGAGGTGCACCAGTTTTTTTCTGAGGCTCCTCACTCGAGGAGCTCTGTACTTCACCCACAAAACTGAATTTTTAAGTAAAAACTACAAGTGCAACCCCGTGAACCAAGCACATGGCCTACTGTAGGTACACAAAAAATCATATTTGCAAAACAAGAAGGACATCCCGACAAATCTGGGTTAAGGAGCCCCGTCATTCAGAAACAAAAAAAGCCAAAAAGTTCAACCTCTATTCATAGCACCCGTCGCGCTTAGAATTAGAGTGGGATCGTGTTTGCAAGGGGGTTATGAGGCTCTTGTTTTTGGGTCAGGCTCAAAACTCTATTTTGAGGGAGGTAAGCAGGGTGTGACCTACACTAAACTCGGCACTAGTGATAGGTAAAATGACGCTACTATTAAGCTTTACCCTAAACTCAGTACTATTACGGAGGACCATAGTAGTCAGGACCCACGACATACACAAAAACCTATATATTCCACCGTTTTTACTAACCATAGTGGGTCCTTACTTGTGTTCCCCCGTAATAGGTATGAAAGCATTTTTCTGTAGGTTTTACGCAAAAGTCGAGCCTTGTTTTTTTATCTTCCAAATTTCTTAAGCGTTGTCGCGCATGCTGTATCCCCACTCCCCGAGACAAAAAGACACGCCATGTTGTTGTTGTTGTTCTCACATTAACTCGCATAATCAAGTCCGTGACCACAGGACAGGCTCCAGTCACTCTGGAGTGGAAGAATACCCCCGGAAAAAAAAAAAAAAAGTGGTACGCGTATATGTCATAGCTGAAGCAAGTCGTACATCCGCCAAAAAATAAATTACAAGTGCAATCGGAAGTCAGCATACGTACGTGTCATGCCCATACTGGTACATACGTTTCGAGACTCGCAACTGAAACCGACTACACCGCATGCCACCAAGGAAACCAAATAATGTACAAATCCGAGGGGAAAAAGCAACGAAGAAAGAAAGACAGAAAGAAAAACGAGAGAAAAGAAACTGAACCAGGAAGTTAGTATGCTGAGCCGGAAGCAGGTGCAGAAGGGAGTTAGACTTCGTGCGTAATTTTTTTTTTGGGTTGCCTTCCCTCCTCTCCTTTCTCCTTTCTGGGGATGTTTGTGCTGCGCATTGTTTGCATACGGTGGTTTCAAGGGCACGTGCGATGCAGAAGGGAGTTAGAAATCGTGCATACGAGTAGCTTCCTCTTTTTGGTTTCTTCCCTTGTTTTTCTTCTTTCTGGGATTTTTTATGGGTGATCGACGTTGAAGCTCATGCTCCACATTAGAGGATGACACAAATAGTAATAGCAGACGAGCATGAATTGAGAAGGAAGGAAAAAACAAGGGCAGTAGGTGGATTAGATCGATGCTAAGCCGAAAGTAGTCACAGAAAGGAGTTAGACTTCGTGAACAGGTCTAAGTTTCCTTTTTTCTGGTTTCCCCTTGGCTTTCTTCTCCTCCTTGGGAATGCTTATGGGTGAGCGACGTTGAAGCTCATGCTGCACATTATAGAGGATGGCAAATAAGATTGTTTTTTACTTCCCTCCTCCGCGGCCGCGCGCAGGAGAGTCGCACCGTCCTATGGAATTAAGTTCAATCTTTCGCTAAACAACGGTTTGAGGTTATTATTTGCTAATGCAGTTCCGAAGACACCTACATGATTACTACCAGGTATTAATGATAGTGTTTACCATACGACACGGTAATGTAAAGCGCGAGCTTCATCATCGATCACTCCTACGACACTCGACGGGTGATACGATAGAGGTATACCGTTTTTTGGCTTTTTTGCACCAGGTATTAATGATAGTGTTTACCATACGACACGGTAATGTAAAGCACGAGCTTCATCATCGATCACTCCTACGACACTCGACGGGTGATACGATAGAGGTATACCGTTTTTTGGCTTTTTTGTTTCTGAATGACGGAGCTCCTTTAACCCAAAATCGTCGGGATGTCATTCTTGTTTTGAAATATTTTTTTTTTGGTAAAGCTAGGCCATGGGTTTGTTCATCGGGGCGCTCTTTCAGTTTTTACTCGATATCAATTTTTGGGAGAGGTATAGAGCTCCTTACGTGAGGAGATGAAGAAAAGGAACGGTCCACCTTTACCGTACTATTATTACGGAGGACCATAGTACCATAGTAATCAGGACCTACGATACACACAAAAACCTATACATTCCCCTATTTTTACTAGCCATATTTGGTCCTGATTACTATGTACCCCCGTAATAGTAGCATGCGACACTCCCAGAAAGCAGAAAACCAAGACAAACCCACAAAAGAGGAAAACTATATGCACTACTGCTCATACATCAGCTCGTTTGTCGCTAGTTGTTGCATTACACGAAGTGACTCCTACTCCCTCCTGCGCCCACTTCCGGCATAGCATAGCATCGACCAACGTTATTATGTTCACCACCAAACAATGCAAAACAAGAACTGCAACGTCCATCACTCATAAACATTTCCAGAAAGAAAAAAAAAAAAGGTATGAATGCCTGCTCCAATCGTCTCGGGAACCACACAGGTCGTCATTTCGCAGGGGGCTGTCCACTTCAAGCTCCAGCTAAGGGGTCGCCAGGAAGCAAGAAGGAAAAGCGGGGGGGGGGATGTACTCATTTCATGCATAGCCGTAGTCATATGACCATAGACCCTCGCATCCCTACAATGCCGGGATGGAGCACATCGGGTTTTCACCGACCAGGCAAACATCTCGTGCACCAAGCGCGAAACGCCGTGAGATGTTCGGCGAGTCGCATGAAGGGTGAGCTGCATCCTACTAAGAACCACT
>JAYJMJ010000195.1:2095739-2107544 GCA_036873875.1 Laminaria ephemera | reverse complement strand
TGTGTGTGATGTCTTCTGCTCTGTCTCACTCGACGAGCGTGAAGAGCGATATAATATAATACGTGAAGCCTTGCATCATCGTCTGGAGTCAACCTCGCGTGATGCCGTGCCGCCTGCGTCGCCGCCTTTAGAGAGCAACAAATAGGCTCTTTCTTATGAGAGGGCCGGTAGTGTACCGGCGTTGGGGTGGTCGAGCATTGCGTGGAAGCTACTGTTTTGTGCAACTGCTGCTGAAATATTGTGTATAGCCCACCTCCGTGAAACCTTGCAGAGTTGGCGTTGAACGTGGTATTCCCCCTTCCGAAGACGGCGCTTGATTTGTCGTCCAGGTAGATTGCCCCTAGCACACGGTACAAAACGCCAGTGTTGTATAATTCGTGTGTGTGCAGTGGTACAAAAAGTTAGTGTTTTGTACAAGATTTTCCCCCTTCGGAGGGGTGTTATAATAATATCGAGAGCGACGCAAGAAAAAAGGCCTAAATCAACCTGACCGAATACTCGTGTATCTATGATATATCTTTTTTTGTATGTTTGGTTCGTGTAAGACACGGAATACATTGTAGGTATAGCGCTGAGGACCTGTTAATAATGGGGTGGTTACATAGAAAACAAAAACAGTGAATAGAAGAGCCGGTGGAAGCAATAAGAAGCACCAAGATAGCACAGGACACTTAGTTCCTGTTATAGGTAGACCACAGCAGCAGCAGCGAAGCAGCGGTGTGCCGAAAATGTAAAAAGCTACGAGTAACACTCAATACGTTTTCGCCAATGGAGCGGGAGCGTACTCGTAAAATAACCATCATATCATACAGCTACGTATGTACCACAGCAAGAAAAGCAGCCCCCCTAGAGCAAAAACATCAGTCATGAGAGAGCCACAAACGAAACGAAAAAGAGACAAAAAAACACGACGACTCTTCTTGTATCTTGTACGGCCAAACAATTTGACAAATAATACAAAGTCACACATATAGTAGGTAGGTAGAGTACGAGTCTATATTTTCGTTTCAATAGTACCACTGCTCTCTATACAATGCCGGTAGAATCGCTTGACACCCCTGGAACTCTCTATATAAACTATGTATGGCAATCCCCTTCGAATAGTGCTGGTGTCCTGAATTGTGCCGGTATATTGGGTTGGCACATACCGGCACTATTGGGAGCCCCATGTAGGTAGACTACGAGTATACAGTAGTACACGGCTAAACACAGAGCAAATACAAAACACACGCAGAGACCACATCGGAGCAGCAGTCAATCACGGACACACCCGTACAGCAGCAGAGCAGTAGCAGCGGCAGAGATCAGGCAGAGCAGAGCAGAACAGGATTTTTCCCGTTTCAGCCGTGTTCTTGTCTCCCTGTTATGCTGTCTTGCGTTGTCTAATGTTGAGTTGTTTTGCTTGAGGGTATGTATACGTGTGCTGTCATGGCTGATCAAGTATGGGCTATCTATAGTGCGGGTTGAATATTGCCGTTGCTTTCTATAATGCCTGCAAAACCGCTTGGCACGATTGCAACTCTCAGTGGTAGTAACTATGTATGGCAACCCTATTCCAATAGTGCTAGTGTCCTACTTAGTGCCGGTATATTGGGCTGGTGTATACCGGCACAATTGGGAGCCCCATGCAGATAGAATACTACTGGTAAACACAGCAAAACCAAGCAAACACGCGCGCACCACAGTAAAGCATCAGGCAGCTACAGACACACTCGTACAGCAGCAGAGCAGCAGTAGCAGCATCAGCATCAGGCAAGCAGAGCAAGAGCGGGGGCGTTCCCCACACCGACGTGTTCTGGTATTCCTGTGGCGCTGTGGCGCTGCCAGTGTCGAGCTCTGCTTGAAGGTATATGCATACCGTACGTTTGCTGTCATTCATTGCTGACAGAGAATACGGGATATACAGGTACAGCGCCGTGCGCATGTCACCTCAGATGCTGGCGCTAGAAGCCCGCCTGCGGGCTAGTCGTGCTGTGCATCGTGCATCGTCGCCTGCTGTCAACTACACTTAAAATTAGTTGTATTTATAATTCGTGTGTGTGAAGTGGTACAAAATGTGAGTGTTATACAACTCGTTTGTGAAGCATGAGCAAGCAGCGCGGCTGGATTATTGCACGACCGTTGCTGATGCTTAACCTTAACCCTAACCCTAACCCTAACCCAAAGGTACCTGATGTTTCGGAGTCGGGTGAGCCTCACGTAACAGAGCCTAGATTCATGTCGGAGGTGCCGACTATTACTCGGCCACCAAAGGTACAGTTCTCCGAAAACGTTGACGTGTATGTGGTCCTGACAATACCTACGATTCCAGTAGGAAATCCCTACCCCGCGAGCCCACAGGTTACCTGGGGACTTTTAGCAAGTTTTCACTAGATCGAACATCACGAAATGCGGAGATACTCGAAAGTCAAAGCCGGCACCGGAAGCCAATACATCTTGCCCCCACACCTCCAGCCAAAGTTAAGGTTTCCCACCTCCAAATTTGGCTCTGTTCCTGTCGAAGATGTTTTCCGCGCTGCCTTGCACCGTCACCGTCGAATTGTTGGAAGCAGATATTACACCTTGTGTTTGATGCCACGTCAAAAAAAGACGTTGCACAACAGATGTGTCAGAATAAAAACGTTGTTGCTGAAGATGGCGGTGCTCACGCTGAATCAACACCCACGAGAAGAGCGAGCGCATTGCTCAAAGGCGGGAGCGCAAACTAACGTCTACACTGTAGCCGTACCTTCTACCGCGGTCAACACAACGACCAACGCAACTTCAACAAAGTGCGCACCTCCGAACACGTCCGCACTGTTGGCAGTGAAGGTCGTGCCGCTGACGAGCAGCTTAGAATTTTCCAGAAGAACGGCGCCTATCCCCAAAGAATGTCGCCCCGAATGACACGAACAGTGCCAAACGTGCCGAAGAAGCAATAGGGTAAGAGGGTGCGCGGTCAGTTGTTACCAATGCCACGTAGTCCTTTAAGCCACGTTTAGGTCCTCAGTTTTCAGCGGCTCAGGGCCACTCGCGCGAGTGACTACCTGTACTGTATGTTTTTCGGCTTCGCGGTATGCGCCACCATGGAATTGTTTCATACGCTGCGCAAACTTTTGTCTAAGTCCGTTTTGGAGTGAAATGCCCGAGTCACTCTCGCGAGTCGCTTAAACTCGGCAAAGTAACTAGGGGTGTCCCCCCTGTTGTAGCCTCCGTCCAGTGATAGTCTATTCATAGTATATTGATAGTCTATTGATGGTGTTACACGGGTGTGGGATGGTGGTTGTGGCGTTAGTTACGGTGCTGGTTTTGGTATTTCTCGTGACGAATATGGAATGGGTGGACGAGTCCAGGGTACCTCAATCGCCATCGCCTGAATTAGCTGTTTTCAAGGCATGCCGCTCGCGTCGAATCATTCGAATACATACATCGTTATAGATTCAGCGTGCTTGCGGTAAGGGCTCTGCAAAAGCAGCACCTACCACCACTACACTACCACTACCACCACCACTACCACCACCACCACCACCACCACAACCACCATCACAACCATCACCGCCGCCACCGCCATGGCCACTATACCGCCTTTACTACTACCATCATTACTACCGCTACGATCAAGGCCACCACCAACGCGTTTTGTATGTCTTGTCATAAAATTCGCCTCGACCGAGGATTCAAGCAGCGACGATATACCATGGCATAGCAAAACTCGAAACAAAGTCAACAGCAGCTGCCTGTGCATGAATTAGCAAACGTAGACAAGGCAATGCAGCAAACATATGGTGGGAGGGGGGGGGGGAAACATGGCGATCATCATACACCTGCATATCGCCTCTAGATAGGCACGGAAGCCACCAACACGGGCTCCAAGGCAAGGTCACACCCCACTTGTATGTAGGATCATAACTGGGAGAGAGGTGGGCTCCACGACCTGCTCGTGGCATGCGCGGAGCCGAGTCTGCAGCCGGCCGAGACGCTTGTTGGGGCCGTGCACGCTGGCAATACCCACATCGCGCCTGGGCTTGCATTTCCCGTGTCTATCTTAGTATTCCATAACGGCGACTTCGTCACGCGCTGAAAACATCACGCAAGTAGTCGCGTATGTACTACACTGCGTGTATGGTCCTCCTGTATCTCAAGTGAAATCCACGGGCCAAATCAATCCAATCCAAAACGTACACCCCCCCGGACGTTCTGCTACTACGACTACTACGACTACTACTATTACTACTAGTATTACTACTACTACTACTACTACTACTACTACTACTACTACTACTACACGAAACGTTCAAGCGGCGAGTGTACAAGTTTCTGGGAAGTATTATCAGAGTAGTTACCGTAGTCCAGCTTCATTGTGTCACAGTGGTGATACTACGAGTATTTTGCACGAGTTCCGTCGTCAACTCAAAAACTTTACTACAGGCGAAACAATTTTACCCCTGTGTGTACTTACTTGCATTTTCTATCTGTCCTGGCTCGCCCCAAGTGAATGTACATTTCGTTTTAGGCTTATTCGTATCCGTCGGTCAAGAAATGTTCTTGTTTGCATTGTTCGCATTGTTTGCATCCCGGTATGTTTCTTACCGCCGCCCAAATCACGAGTTTCGTTATGTTGCTATTCTCACTCTTTTTCCTTTCTTGGGTGTATATTCTTGTTAGTACTCTTGTCATTGACGCGTGCAGCGACAGCAACAGAGGTAGCACTCTCTGACAAAAAAAACAAATCTGAATGACGGGGTTCCTTACCCCACAATCGTCTGAATGGCATTCTTGTTTTGCAGGGTGGATGCTTTTTTATACCTAAGCCACGGGTTTGGTCATCGGGTTGCACTTTCACTTTACTCAAACATTTCTTTTGGCTTTTGGGTGGGGTATAGATATCCAGCGAAAAGTCTCAGAAAAAAAAGGGTGCACCTTTACTTTGCGGTAGCATGTGTCCATTCATTGTTCATACAGCGGTGCTACTTGATTTTAGGCTCGTCGGCGGATAGTTCGTTGCTGATATTAATATAGTAGATGAATTTATGCTCGCCGGCATGATATCAATGGTTGACGCCAGGTGCGATCAGAATACAGGCTACCGACACTGTTTGTGGGACACACCCGAGCGAGGATACCGCCTCTTGATAGGAAACGCGCCGGTTTCCGAGCGCCTTTCTTTCTTTCCTCTCTCAATCGGAAAGTCTTTTATTTCAGTAGTTGCGAAATATTCACGAAACTTCCCCGGAGCGGGAGGAGCACGCACACCAGATCACCTAGATGTGCCGTCAAGAAGTGCATGTTACCGGAAATAAATACGTAAGAGATACTTGTGCCTTCTTGTGCCGTCAAGAAGGCATATCTTAAGCCTTTTTGTCATTCCTCGAAAAATCGGAAACGAATGACTGTACTTCAGAAGTTACGGAATTGTCACGGGCGATGGCGAAACTTCCCTGGTGAGGGAGGACGCACGTAGTCCAAGTAATAAGTAGGCCGTCCTCAACTCTGTACGGTACCTGTGAGAAATTATCACTGCAATAGTACGGCACCTTATCTGACAGGCCAGTATTGTTCCCCCTCCATCGGAAATTAATTTAACTTCAGTCATTTACTTCAGAAGATATTGAATTTCCACTAACGGTGAGGGGAAATCCCATGCCAAGTATAGTATAGAGGGAGGGAGTACGCATGCTGTTAGTAGGCCAACATAATGGGCCGTGAACCACACTGTCGGCGGTAATACGTACTACTTTCAAAATCCTGCGGCAGCAGTAAGGCATCTTCTATCAATATGCCGTCGTAAGAATAGGTCCGCGGTCAGAGAATGTCTCCCGCTAGGAAACGCCCGTCGTGAGCAACGACTCACTTGCCCTCTACAAGCTTCCCCCCAACTTGCATACGGACCCTCCGTACGTAGCACACGTAGTCGCTCCGGTATAGTCGTGCATGAAGACAGCTTAGTTTTCGAATCGAATGGATGTTCCTTCCCTTTTATTATTTCCTTTCCTCGGCCATAAAATATTTGGTCGTGGGGTGCTTCGTTTTTTAATTGAATGGACACTCCTTCACATTTATTGCTTCCTGTCGTCGCCTATATTTTGTCGTGGGTTTTTATCCGGCGTGTATGATTGATATTGGCACTGAACGATATGCTGCTACGGTACTCGATTCCACGCAGCAGGGGGGGTGTATAGTATGCCAACCCTGGCACGCCAGCCCCCAGCGATGGTCATGCCACTTTTGGGGTTTGAGAGTTATGGCTCGGCCTCAGCCCGCAACGATGCACAGAGTAATTGGCAGGGATGAAGGTGAGCTGGCTGTAGCTGTAAGTCACCAACTAGGTTATTAGACTAGTCGGCTAGGTAGTTTGTTATGGTTAGACACGCGTAGTAATGTGTGGAGTTTACCGTCTTTGTATTCAATCTACTGTAACTGGCGCATGTGTATGTGGCTCGGCGTGTTGCGTGTGTTCGTTCTTCACGTAAAACTGCTATTTTCCACCCATCGCCATCCAGCACACCCAGTGTCCTTGCCGATGAACTGTGCGTGCGTGTGGTCGACATATGTATGCCAGGATAGAGTTGCACCCACTTGCTTCTGAGGCTCCTCACTCTAGGAGCTTTACACCTCCTCACCGAAAACCTGACTTTGAGAAAACTGAAAGTGCAACGCGATTAACAGCCCCCCCCCCACGGCCTAGGTAGAAAACGAGTAATATAGTAAAAAGCAAACAGCAGTATTGAGTAGTTCCTCGATTCAAGGACCCCCCCCGTCGATCAAAAATGGTTGTGGCCAAAATCTGCTACAGCACACATTAGACATGACATGTCCGACGCGTGTTAGGATAGAGGTAGCACTTTTCGGCGTTTTTTGTTTCTGAATGACGGAGCTCCTTAACCCAAAATCGTTGGAATGTCATTCATGTTTTGGAATAAGATTTTTTTAATACATAATACGTAGGCCATAGATAGGTTTGTTCATCGGGGTGGTGCCTTTCATTCTTCTCAAAACCAGGTTTTGGGTGGTGAGGTTTAGAGCTCCTCAAGTGAGGAGCCCGAGAATCAAAATGATGCACCTCTATCGTAGCGTGTGTCGTACATTAGTACAGACAAAGTCAGGACTGAGATCAGACGCGAGCTACGCTCAGGAGGAGTCCCTTTTGATCCCTCATTTTGCGAAAGAATCAGAGCCACTCGCGCGATTGGCCACATACAGTTAAGGCCCACTGCTAAATAACGCAAAAGAATCAGAGCCACTCGCGCAATTGGCTACGTACAGTTAAGAAGGCCCTGCTACTAAGAAACGTAAAAAATGGCGGGGCTCAATGCCTTATTCCATGTGCACACACCAGCTATATTTCTTCAACTGTACGTTCTTATTTCTCTGGGCCCTCTTCAACTCTGTTGCATTTCTTTAAGGTAATTTTCTGTTTTTCTTGTGAGCTTCCGTCAAATTCCGGCCGGCTGTTATGCTTCCAACCGCTGTACCCTCTGAAGTCGGCATGATGAGACAGGTCGGGAACAATAAAACGTTTCTGAAGGGGACACGGACGGAGTAAGAGCTTGAGAGCTTCCGCACAAAAGCAAAGGGCCCGACGATTTTGGGGATGGATCCGTCGGAAAATGTTTCAAACCGAAACACGAAAAGCAACAGTCAGGAACCTCCACTCTGGGGGGATATTGTAGTCTGCGTTCATAATCCGGTCCGCGGTTCCGCAGCGACCTCGATTTTTATCTCGTATGGACGCCGATCGCTGATGTTTCTTATTTTTCTATTTTCCTATTTCCTATTTTGTTTCCCAGTTCGAGCCATATTTCTTACACCGATATTCTGTTTTTTCGTGAAGGGCCGAGGCTCAATTTCTTCCGAATGTATTTCTTAATAGCGGGCCTTAACTGTACATACGGTATATATGTGCTTTTCGTTTTCGCGAGAAATAATTGCTATGCCGCCAACCTGGAAATGTTTTGTGCATTGCGCCAACAAATAATTTTAAGTCCGTTTTTGAGTGATGTACTGAGCCACGAGCGCGAGTGCCCAAAACTCGGCAGAGATGACGAGGATGATGACGGGGATACCCCCCCTTATTATAGACTTGAGTCAGATACTGGAAATTAGCTTACTTCTCCACCCAACTAATAGCTAGGCGTACAAGTCCAACCTACTCGCAGCCCTAGTGTAAGCCTTACAACAGTGGGCGCCCGCACTTAAGAAACGTCAAGTCGGCGTCCAGGCCCAAAGTCTTACTTAGTATGCCCTCACCAGCACCACCACCAGCATAACTTCTTAGATACTGGTTTCATAGTTTACTCGGCTCCCACGCTACGGGGCGACCTCATTTCTTCAATTGGATGGGCGTTGACAACTGATGTTTCTTACACCGAATGTTTCTTATCTTGTCGCCCGGTTTGAGCTGTGTTTCTTACACTCATTTTCCAACCATATTTCAGTTATCTCAGCCTGAGTTTCTTAACAAAGTATTTACTTAAGTGCGGGCGCCCACTGCACTGCTGTTGTACTGCCTCGTGACCTTGGTGCTCCGTCCCACAACGATAGTCGATAATTGGACATACAGTGGCTGGTCCCCTTTAAGGGACCATGGTAAGTGATTATTTGGTATTGTATAAAATAAATATGTGTGTCGTATGCTACGTCGGTCCCGGGTATGTATATATATTTTGATACTTACGTCAGTCACTAGGTCACAACAACAGTGTACGTCAGTCACTAGGACACAGCAGGTACATCAGTCACGAGGAGACTGCAGGCACGCCAGTCAGAAGGAAACAGCTGTGAATGGAATCACAATGTTGTCGAGACTCACCAAGCGAGAGCAATGCGAGGGGGCACAATGCGCGTCGATCTTGAATTTTTTATTAATCGGCGACATGTGCAAAATTGAGTGATATTTCTTAGCATGTATGTGCGGAGATAATATTATTTTTAGACTAGACAATTGTGATGAGCGTTTGTTTCCCAGCTACGTACGGCTCGACCAGCATGACAACAGCAGTAGCACGGCGAAGTGATAGGTCTCCTTCTGAGAAAGCATCCATCACCATCAACAATAACGTCGCTAGGTAAAATAGAAGAGGACAATAATATACCTGGTATTGTTTAGAGTCACATAGACGTTCAAGAATACCGTCCACAGGCTTGCTGACGAGTAGGAGCGCGTCCTAGGCTCTAAAAATATACCACCAGCGTACAAGTAGTATTCTGCTTGATTAGTATCACGAATATCACATGTGTTGAGATATATATATATATATAAACCGATAACATCAAAGGAAGCATATAATACTTACTATAATAATGGTATGCAGTGGCGTCTCTCTACGTAGTGTCTTATCAGCTCCTACGTTGGCTTACGGCGATGTTGCAAGCATCATGAGAAAACATGGTTCAGCGGCGGTAATCTTTTATAGATAATATGCCTACTGGTGGTATTCCGAGGCCATTATGGGGGATACGTGTGATGCTATAGACAGGAAACCGCTTGCTTGCTTTGTTTCCCACAAGAATCTTCGCGTAATATCGTCAAAACAAAACACGCGCCATTGTCTTGATGGCCCGGCGTTCACACTACAGTAGTTCACGCGTTGACGAAAATCGCAACATATGAGTTTTCATTTCGAGCCCTGATTGTTTCGCCCCGCCTTTCCTTTAACCAGTGCAACACATGCCAGGGCACATAATAATATACCGGTACACGCATGTACGGCGGTATGTATGTATGTGGTATGTTGTATGTAGTTATGTTATATTTTGAACAAATGTGATAAATAGTTCCGTGCACAGCTTGAACGTCTTCGTATCACACTGTTGACCCTGGTGCTAACCAGCTCTAAGGGGAGTCGCCGACCTATATCCTTCATGAGGACATACACAACCCGTAACACGCGCGATCGGAGTATCACACACAGCTTGCAAAGATACGAAATCCTCGATCTCACAGCTGTACGAAGTGTATTTTTATCTTTTTTATAAAAAATGCAGCGAATATTCGCAGTATAATCGAAAAGGAGGATGCGCTGTGGGCTGCTTCGTAGGCCGCCTCCCCCCTCGCAGGAAGGACTTTTCACCATCACGAGCACTGCTGTTTGCTGAACGCTGCGTTACACCCGCTCTCTGGCGGTACAAGTCACGTCGATCCTCGGTGCTCATGCGGCATACGGCACAGGACACCTACAAAGAAAACGAGCACACTAAGAAACCAGGCTGAGACTTGCAGGAAACAAGACATTCGGAGTCGTTATACTGAAGTTTGTGTAGAACGCGCCCATTCTCAAATAAGAAACCCAGCCTGTACCACCTCTCCTGTTTCTTGCAACACGAGATATGCTGTAGGTGCCTGGTATCGCTGTATGAAAAGGAAGCATCAAACACAGGAAGCACGTTCTTATTTATTGCATTCTTTATCCCGTTTACCCCAGCTCTTCTTGCGGAAACACACACAAAACCGGCAGGAACCAGAGGATTGTTCCGAATTGGTCATGTACTGTACCATGCACCGTGTGGTCAATCGCGTACGTAGCTCTCCTGCTGTATCATGACCTGGTCGTTTAGGATAATGGATCGCTTTGACATGCGGGATGCGGGAGGCCGGAAGACTAAAGAGCCAAGAAACTTGAACCTGAGCTCTTGATGCTTGAACCACAAAAAGAAAACTCATATCTGCTCTCGCTCTCGCTGGCTCTCTCCCTCAATCTATCATCGTACCTTGGTGAGAAGGTCATCTATTATCTCCTCCTTTGCTCCTCCCGAGATGGCACCATCCATGTTCCCTAAATCGAAGCTGAACAGGACCCTTCCTACGAGTAAACAGCAAGATTTGGATTGCAGAGAGGGTGACAGCAGTGGCGGTATTTGGTGAGTCGGGGTTTGCAAAATTGACTGTGTGGATGTTTGTAACGGGGCTGTGGACATTCTAGGGTGCCCCCACTCTTGCAACTGTTACTGCCTGCGTTGGCGATGAGCTCTTCCCCTCAGTCCCCGTTCCGACAGGATTGCCTGAGAGGGAAAGTTGCGCTCGTGACGGGTGGGGGCTCTGGGATCGGTTTTCAAATCTCCAGACAAATAGGTGCGGTGAAGTTTTGTCCAACTCTTTCCTGTATTTATCACCATGAAGGAATCATATTCATGAAATCAGAAAAAATATATAAATTCAGTAGGTAATTGAGGGTAATTGCACCGCATACCTTCCTCATCGGGAGCTTGATGTTCTATTACGCAGCGCACCAACCATACCAGGTAGGCTATATAAGCGCTAGCTGTACCAGTTCTACCAGGTTTAGAGCAGTCTCGTGGATATCCGGGGTGCCGTAAGGGCGCTGTCATATGAATGCGATAGTTTCTGCCGGTCACGGAAGCAGAGCAACTCGGTACTACTGGGAGCCCTACACGTAGCAGCGCTGTTCTCGGTAGTCAAGCCTGGATGTTGCTCCTTTCACTATGCACGCCCAGGTACTACAGCAGTACGTACGAGTTGTAAATACAACTAATTTTACGTCTGGAGTGGTCGCTAGGACTAGCCCAAGCAGGCTTCTTAGCATGACTAGCCCAAGCAGGCTGGCTCTCTACTCTCTAGCGCCAGTAGCTGACAGCAGGCGACAATGCACGATGCACAGCACGCCTAGCCCGCAGCAGGCGGGCTTCCAGCGTCAGCATCTGAGGTGACGTACGCACGGCACTGTACCTGTATAAACATACTATCAGCGATGGGGGGAAAGGACCTACGTCACTATTTTGCTGCTGCTGCTGTTGTTGCTGCTGCTGTGCAAGATACCCAGCAGCCATTTTGCGATGCTGCACCTCGCAGAGACTGCGAGGTCGACGGCG
>JAYJMJ010000195.1:1964305-1991558 GCA_036873875.1 Laminaria ephemera | reverse complement strand
CATCACCTTCCCCACCGCTACCCCCACCTCCCCCACCCCCACCCTCACTGCCGCTCCCACCCCTACCCCAGCTCCCGCTCTTGCTTCTGCTCCTATCCTCACGGGGGGAAGCAGACCCACTGCGTCCGCCACCATCATCGCCCTTGCTGGCGTCCCTCCGGTCCCTGTCATCACCTCCACCTCCACCTCTGCCGCTACCGCTGCGGCTGCTGCGGCGGGGGGCGGGGCTACCAGAGCGGGAGCGGGAGCGGTGGCGTCGCTTGCGCTCCCTCTTGGCCACGGGGGAGCGGGAGCGAGAGCGGCTGCGGCGCCGCCGGGGGGGAGACCTGCTAAGTTGATCGGGGTGGGAGTGGGGGTGGGGGTGGGGGTGGGTTCTGTGGTGTTGGTATTGGCGTTGGTGTCGGTGTCGGTGTCGGTGGTGGTAATGGTGCCGGTGTTGGCGGCGGACGTGGTGTTGGTGTTGGCGGTGTTGGTGAATGTTGGTGTTGGTGGGTATTCAAGGCGATATTGGTGGTGTCGGTGTTGGTGGTGGGCGTGGTGTTGGCGTTGTTGGTGGGTGTTTGTGTTGTTGTGGTTGCAGTCGTCGGTGTTGTGGTTGTTGATGCTATTTTCGGATGCGGCGGGTACAGGGAGAGGGTCCGGGGGGCGAAAAAAAGGAGAGGGCGTGTTAGCCGTACACATGAAAATATACTATAGCTGTGGCTAGAAACTCGCGCGGCAGGATGCTTGTAACAGTCACAACTTGTGTGCGCTAGTTGACGCTTTGGAGAATCGTAAAGATGAATCTCGGTCGGCGGACGTAGAATCGGGTTCGGGCAACTCGAAAGGGATCCCAAAGTTCTTGGCGCCGCCAGAACCAAACTCGCTTTCGCTCGAAATACTTCCAGGAACAGGGCGACTCCAGAGATGCGTGCATTGCCTTTTTTGTGGGCATTGATGATGGGTTACAGGAGGAAGACGAAGCGGCCTGAACGGGTGTATGGGATCGGGCTTGTGTTGTTTCATTTCGCCATATGCACCGCCACGGACATGTTTATTACGCTGCGCCAGCTAACACTATAGGCGCCATCCGCGGTAAAGGCGTCATTGGTCGGGGAGACCTAAAAAACTGAAAAAAAACAGTTTCTTTGGTTCTGCCTGAGAACCCCAAATCAGTCGTTTCAAAACGTAGTTATATTAAAGTCCTTTTGTGAGCGAGGTGCAGCGCTGCTCGCGCTATATATTTTTGATGCGCTATATAGTGAAACTGGGGGTGCACCCCCCATCGTAACTCGGGTCCAATGTCCACCAGAGACGTGCCCCAAGGAATACCACGCGAGGCGTGCAGACTTGTAGTCTATACAAGGCGCTTCGCTCCGCGGGCGGCAGTCGCCGCCCGCTACGCTCGCTCAAGAAGGAAAAATAAAACGAACTACGTAACGCGGACAGAGGTCCATGATTGGTCGTAGGAGGTGCAAACTGGCGACTTTGACAATGCCAAGAGGCCCACCGCCATGCTCCAGGAAAGCAACCCGGACGCCACATGCATGGGTATATAATACCGCCGTATGTACTTGATATTATAGCTGTAGTACTTGCAACCTATATATATGTCAGTCTCGACGTTTGTGACTACAGAGCTTTTGTCTTTATCTAGGATGATGAACCGGCAAGAACACTGCTGCGTGTGCTGGATGTCGATGGGTGGAAAAACAGTTTAATAAAACACACACACAGCGGCGTGGAACGTTTGGGTGAAGTGGTAGCAAAGAGACGGCTGCTTTTGGTCACGTCAGTCACACCTTAAGATATTCAATTCTAAAAACAGTATATTACGTCTAGACGGCAGTCCGTCACAGGGCTGAGTGACAGCGCGGTACATGATAAAAATGAAAATTAGTTGTTGCTGTCTTTATAACCCATAACAACCAGCAACAATTTTTTGGAAAATTTCGATCTCACAGCTGTAGTGTATTATTATTTTTTTGAAAAAATACTCGTACGTACCATGGTGGTGGTGGCTCTCGGCAACAACAGTTAATACTGACTGTCTTCTTGTCTGCTTGCGTGCGTTGTCGCACTCTTTTGACTGGTCGATATGAACATACTGCTGCAAGTACTTTGCTGCTCTGTGCAGGGTCGATTGCAGGTTGTTCTGCTGCGCTGGCGCTACGTAGATAGATACTGTGGTGGCTGTCGGAGCTTGGTCTGCGCGTTCACTTCGTGGTGTGAGCAGAAGAAGCTGGTTCAAAAACATAAGAGAAACGAGAAAAAAGAACACGAAGAACGCGAAGAAAGCCGGGAAGGGTTCCCGGATAAGGGGAGTTAGGCACGCCCGTTCCAAGTGGGAGCGCTAAGAGCGAAGCAGGCCGTTGTAATCAAGCGATTAAGGGTTATAAATAGACAAATGTAATTATGTTTACAAGGCGCTTCGCTCCGCGGGTGGCATCCGCCCGCTATGATAGGCCAGCTAGAGCAAAACGTAAAGCGGACAGAGGTCCATGGTTTAGAGCAGCTTGCGACTTGAAAATGCCAAGAGCTCAAGACTCCAGGAAAATAAACCGGACGTCGCATTCACGCATGTATCACATCATCCGTACGAAAGGGAAAGGACGGAGAGAAGAGTAGGTGTTGCATCTTAATGAGTTGGAAATATAGGCAAGTCTTTGCGCATCACCATCTAGCTGCTGCTGCTTGTGGTTGGAAAGGTTTTCTGGACGGGCAGCTTTCCATGTATCCGTTCGTTTTGAAATCACGGCGAGCTCTAGAAGATGCTCGACGACAGATGTAGGTCACGGCGAGCTATAAAAGATGCTCAACGATATGATGTAGGACGCGTTATGATCGGCACGTACTACGTGTTTTGCTCCGTTGGGCTGGGCTGATTGCGCTGTGCTGTGCTGTGGTTGCAGTTCGTAGATGGTCGACGACATAAAAACATGCTAGCTCAAGAGCTGGGTGTGCTTGTCGTGTGACTTGAGCAGAAATAAGCAGATATATGCAAAATTAAACGTGTGTTGTACGTACGAAGATGGTCGACGACATACAAACATGCTAGTTCAGGAGCTGGGTGTGCTTGTCGTGTGATTTGAGCAGAAAGAAGCAGATATATGCAAAATTAAACGTGTGTTGTACGTACGTACGAACTTAAACCTATCTCGTACTGGTAGGTATAATAAAAAAAGAAGGGACACATCAAAACCTCGGGAGAAAAAGCGACCTGTAAATGTTCGACCACACAAAGATGCTGATCACGCCAACTCTGACTACTCGTACTTGAATAGTTTGCGTTGTCCTCCAGCAGCAGCTACATAGTACTACTGTACGTGTACTTTGATGCCTTGAGGGCTGAGTGAGCTGTGCTCTGTTGTTCTGTTCTTGTGGCGACTGTAGTAGCTGTGGGTATGGGGGGTGTTTTATTGATATCTGAGCAGAATAAGTAGGTGCAACATGAACGTGTCGTCTACGAACGTAATCAAATGATACAGACAAACTAAACGTGCTCGTACGTAGGTATTCGTACTTACGATGTTTTTGTTCTCGTAAAACACAGAAACCTGATAAAAACGCTCACAATATAAAAAAGGCAAGAGAAATATATCGGAAAACACATTGGACATATGTCGGAAAAATATATATCAGAAAAAAAAGGAAAAAAGGTTTATCGAAACACGAATCAGAATCGAAAAACAGTCAAAAACGAGGGAGCTTAAAAGAAGAAAAAAAAAAAGTGAAAAGTGACGAAAATCGGGAAGAAAAAATCTTGAAAAAATCTTGAAACAAAAAAAAAAAATCTCGAGATTCGACTCGTAATCGAAAAAAAAGGAGTCGAAGCTGACAGAGAAAATCGAGATAGACGCAAAATAACTACCAGGTACGAAAGCAAGGGAAAGCGCATTGAAACAAGAAAAAAGAACACGAAGAACGCCAAGAAAGCAAAGAACGCCAAGAAAGCCAGGAAGATTATCCAAGAAGAGGAGTTAGGCAGCCGTGTTCCAGGTGGGAAAGCTGAGAGAAGGCGCTCCGCTCAGCGGACGGCATCCGCCCGCTACGCTAGCTCAGGTAGAACAAAACACGAAGTGGACAGAGGTCCATGACCGCCCGCTACGCTAGCTCAGGTAGAGCAAAACGCGAAGTGGACAGAGGTCCATGCCTTAAGGCAAGTTGCGACTTGAAAATGCCAAGAGTTCAAGGCTCTAGGAAAATAAACCGGACGTCGCATTCACGCACGCATCACATCATCCGCCCGAAGGAAAAAAGGGCAGAGAGAACAGTTGTAGTGTCGTATGTTAATGAGTTGGACTTAAAGGCAAGTCATTGCGCAACACCAGCGATTAATAGCTGCTGCTGATTTGTGGTTGTATACGTTTTCTGGACGGGCAGCTTCGATGTACCTGTTCGTTTTGAAAACACGGCGAGCTGTAGAAGATGCTCGACATGATGACATGCGTGGTCACGGCGAGCTGTAGAAGACGCTCGACGACATGATGCAGGTCGCAATATGATCGGCACGTACTACATGTTTTGTTCCTTTGTGCTGAGCTGATTGCGCTGTTCTGTGCTTGCAGTAGTAGATGGTCGAGAACAAAAACACATGCTAGCCCGGGAGCTGGGTGTGGTTGTTGTGTGATTTGAGCAGCAGATAAATGCATTAAATAAACGTGTATTGTACTACGTACGTACGAACCTAAACCCACCTCGTACTAGTACGTGAAATAAAAAGAAGCAAAACATACAAAAATCTGAAAAAAAAACAGCGAGCATCCGTTTTCAAGATGACGGACGACGGCCCGGCCCGGCCCGGCCCATTTAAGCTTGAGATGATGGGCCGCGCCCTGTCTCGGCCCATCTGTTTTCCAGACGCTGGGCCGCGACCCGGCCCGGCCCATAACATGCTCAAATCGGCACGGCTCGACCCGGCCCGGACGATCACTCACTTGGTCAAATTCACGGCCCGGCCCGGCCCATTACCTTTTCAAAATACTCGGCCGGGCCCGACCCGGCCTGGACCACCGGCCCATAACAACCCCTGCTTTGTTCGAGCTTTGAGCAGAATATGATTTCCCTCTATACCTTAAACTGGCGGAGAAACCACGTGCAACTGACGTAGAAACCGCCGTTATACCGTTGGATGGGTTAATAGTCTTTGGTCAGACAGTCAGAAGATAGAGTCAGACATATCAGACGATTAGCTGACAGACAACCTCAGTAAACTGAGGAACTGATGGCCTGCCGCCGACTCTATAGGCAGCGGCGCTGATGTCGAGTCGAAACGAAAGTGTACGATGTGTTCGAGTCTTCTTACCCTGTAACTTGCTGTTCAACAAATCACTGGAGAACAAAGTAGTTGTTTCACGAACACCGGAGTTGTGCCATGTATTTTAATTGACAAGGTTGTCATCTGAATCCACCGCTGGCAGCGCGATGCATGTGTTGTCGCACGACTAAGATGAACTTGCAGTGTTTGCATTACCCAACTTCCATTATCCTTTCACCTCCCGCAGCTGAATTATCGTCAGTCTTTTGTGACATTTTGTGTCTCCACCCAAGAGCGCCTCTGACACCTAAGACACCACTGTCACACCTCATTATCGACGCCGTGCTACGATAAAGCTGCCCCCTAACTTTCAGAGCCCCCTAATTCAAAGAGGTCCATCCCGAACACCCCAACCCTGATGACGACAAAAACCAAAGGTTCAACACGATAAACTATCCCATGGTCTAGGCATGCCACGGACGACGGTATAAACATTCAACGACGTCGGGTAGTTCCCCAGCTGACGAACCCCGTCTGTCGGAAACACTTTGGCCAAACCGTGTCACCTCTATCGTTGCACGCGTCTATCATCAGTGCAGATCAAGCTGTCTGGCCACAACTGCGCGCTAGCTTCCAACAACTGCCGTGGTTCTGAGGACAGTAATCGTCAGGAAATCTGAACACCGCAAACACCACAAAAACTGAACGCAGTCGCCATCATAACGCCATCATACTTCCTATCCCAGTATGATGGCAGTCATCCGCAAATGACTTGAACCCTAACAAATGAAAAACATCAAACCACGGTACTAACGTAATACGAAGGGTACGGGCATCGATGGTTCGTGTTCCATAGATTTGGGAGAGTGGAACCTTACCACTCTACCTGCCCTAAATGTTTTACTTTCGTCGACGATGGCATCAACACCACGGTCAGGTGTACCCCCGCTCCTCTCATTAACAGCCACCTTTGGCGTCTTGTACTACGTGGCGTGACCATCTCCGTTCTAGACGCATGCTACGTTAGAGGTGAATCCATCCTTTTCCGAGGCTCCTCACTGGAGGAGCTCAATGCCCCGCCTAAACACAAAAATCGAGAACAAACGTAGGTTCAACCCGACAAAACAATTCAATGGGCTAGATATACAACGAAAACTGTCGCGAAACAAGAATGACATTCCGACGATATTGGGTTAAGGAGTCCCGTCCTTCAGAATATTTTGAGGCCAAAACGTGCTACCCCCATCGTAGCATGCCTCTCCGTCTCCCCTCATCGCCACCTCACAATAAAGAGAACCGCCGCTTCGATGAGGTTCTTTGCATCGCCTGCCGTACTCTGTACTTGCTGTGGCACACCGCGCCCATTTAATACAATAAGTTAGGGTTTTCTTCGAAATTCCTCGTGCGCAAATAAATAATAGCACCGAAATTTGTCGGCAAGCCGGCAAAAATAACAAACCATTTGTTCTGCAAGGAAACATACCATGCGACATAGGTCTGACTGAATGGTTGAAGCGACAGCGGAATCGCGACTTCCACGGCAGCTAAACCTGCACAAGCTAACAACGATGCGTACTACAATAAGTGGGCACTTGTCTTTTTCAGAGACTGCTCACTTTAAGAGCTCTATACATGACCCACAAATTGACTTTGAGCAAACCTGTCATTTTTTATGCTCATCTTTAATCTTTGCGCGTTTTCTTTCTCCTTCTCCCTCCCTAGTCGTCACTCAGATCCGGGGTCATGAAGCAGGCTCGTTCCCCCCCCTCCCCACTACGGTAAGCGCCTCATATTTTACCGCGAGAAGAATTCAGCACTTTCTTCCCTCGTCGACTAGCGTCGAATTGAGCTTACCCACGGCATAAAGCTCTCTCGCCAGTTGGTGTTTCTAGAAACGAAAATAAAACCCGGCGAAAACTCCCCGTGGTCTAGGTATGCACCGACTATGATTGTAAAACTCAAAGGACATTCGAACGGTGTTGGGTAGGAGAGCCCCTATCGCAGCACGCCTCCAACACGTGCGCAAACGTCCCGCCCCCATGCGATCTCCGATGAAACGAGCCCAGCCACTAGGCAATGCCGATTACTCGACCATCGATATGTAAAACAGTTGACCGAATTTCGGCAGGTCTGGACACGTGACGTCGCGAAACACCGAATACAGGCGAACGAACACGACAACCGGCAGCCCTTAATAACGAGTACTAGTCGTAAGGTAGAGTGTGGTACCTCGTAAGGTTAAGTGTGGTACCTCGCTTTATCATCATAAGTTGCGGAACAACGGCTTACGGGGCGCGGCTATTCGTTTCAACAGCATTAACACTACAGTATACATCGATACAATATAGCCGCCTACCGTGCTTGACGGATTGGGGTTCATATCCCACCCAACTTATTCCGTCGATTGGCGGGCTACTCGGTCTGATGGATACATTGGTCTATTCCCCGAACCGTCAGCCGTCGCAACGATGGTGGCCACGATACGCCTTCTAAAGAATATGTACATATGCGACGAAACGTCACAATCTGAAGGCTACGAGGCCAGACTACCTTACGGACTGGTTGGTTGAATGCATACCCAAAGTCTAACTGCATAAGCGAAGGCGGCCACACGACACCATGGATTGGTTGGTTGAAGCAAACGCCAAACGACAAGCGCAGCAAGGAGGCGGGGAACACTATCTCAAGAATCGGTTGGTCGAAGTCATCTCCAAACGTCAAACGCTGCAGCTTGGTGGGCCAAATGACATCATGGATAGGTTGGTCTAGCCGATACGGGAACCTCAGATGCTGCAGGTGGGGACACCGCATGACTCCTTCCGCTGGTTGGTCAAAGCTATATCCAAACGTTAACCGTTCCAGTGGAGCTGGCCCGGGGACACTTTGGGTTTCATTGTCGAAACATACCCCTAACTGCAAATGGTTCACTGATGTAGGCCACACGGCTTCGCCGATTGGCGGTTCGAAGAACACTCCGAACGTTAACTGCTCGAGGGACGTAGGCCACAGGATTCCGGCGATGGGATGGTTGAAACGTTCTCCAAACTTCAAAATCACCAGCGAGAGCGGCCAGTTGACCTGGTCGATGGGCTTGTTGAATCCACACCCAAATATAATCGTGTGCAACATAGGCGGCCACACGACATCGCAGATGGGCTGGTTGAACCATTGGCCGAGCTTCAAGCACAGCAGCGATCTCGGCCATACGACCGCATCGATAGGCCGTTTAGGATCAACCCAAGCAATGAAGAGCGGATTGGAGCCCGGGCACGCCGCATCTTGGACTAGGTCGGTGAAGGCCGACCCTAACGTCAACCTATGCCGTGATACAGACCATACCACTCCTTGGATCGTCCGGTCGAAGGTGGTGCCGATCGTCAACCGGTGTAAGGATGCAGGCCACTCGACGTTTTCGATTGGCTGACAGAAGCTACACCCAAAGGCCAAACGCTGCAGCGATGCAGGCCATACGGCGTTGTTGATTCTTTGGTTAAATTTTGCACCAAACTCCAAACACTGCAGCGAATCCGGCCATGAACACCCATTGATTGGCTGGTCAAAAGTCGACCCGAACGTCAAATGGGTTAGGGAGGCCGGCCACACAATTGGGGACGCAACCATGTCGACTGGCTGATTAAATAGATTTCCTAACGTCAAATGCTGTAGCGTGGACGGCCACTCTACGTCTTGAATTGGGTGGTTGAAGCAGGCACCGAACACCAAACGCGTGAGCGACGCAGGCCATAGGACACGGTCGATAGGCTGGTCGAAGTCATCACCAAACCGAATGACCTTTACCGTGGAGGGCCAACGAATATTGCTGATTGGTTGGTTGAAGCGTGGCCCAAACGTCAAATACAGCAGCGAGGTCGGCCACACGACGTGCTCGATACACCCCGTCAAGGTATACGAAAACGTCAAATGATGCAAAGAGGTCGGCCACACGGCGGCTTCGATCGATTGGTCAAACGTTGACCTAAACGCCGCATTCTGCTCGCCTTCAGAACATACCACTCCTTGGATCGGCCGGTCAAAGCTATCCCCAAACCCCAAATGCTGCAGCGAGGCCGGCCACCCGACCTCATGGATCGGCTGGTCAAAAGTAGACCCAAACGTCAAACGTTGCAACGATTTAGGCCACGCAACCTCGTCGATTGGCTGGTTAAAAGAAGCACCGAAGGTCAAACGCTGCAGGGATGCGGGCCACGCAACGTTCTCGATTGGTTGGTTGAAGCAAGCACCGAACGTCAACCACTCCACGGAAGCCGGCCATGAAACCGCCTGGATTGTCTGGTTGAAGCAAGCCCCTAAAGTCAAACGTCGGAGAGACCCAGGCCACGAAACCTTGCCGATTGGTTGGTTGAAGCAAGCACCAAACGTCAACCGCGCTAGCGAAGCCGGCCATACGACTGCTTGGATTGGCTTGTTAAAAGCAAAATCGAATGTCAAACGCTCCACCAAGGCCGGCCACTCGACCCCTTCAATCGGTCTATTGAAGCGATCACCAAACGTTACACATTTCAGTGAAGTCGGCCATATGATGTCTTCGATCTTTTGATCGAAGGCATCCCCAAACGTCAAACGCTGTAGTGGAGTCGGCCACACGGCTCGTTCAATTGGTTGGTTGAAGCGTTCACCAAACAGTACACATTGCAGAGAAGCTGGCCACTTGATGTTCTCGATTGGTTGGTTGAAGTGACTCCCAAAGGCCATATATCGCAGCGAGGCCGGCCACACCACGTCTTGGATGGACCTGTTGAAGCGATCACCAACCTGTAAGCGTTGAAGAGACATAGGCCACACCACCCCCTCCATAGGCAGATTGAAGTGAAGCCCAAACGTCAATCGCATCATCGAAGCGGGCCACACAACCCCTTGTATTGTTTGATTAAAATGATCTCCAAACGTCAAAAACACCAGCGAAGGCGGCCACCGGATTCCTTGGATAGGTTGATCAAAATCACAACCGAACTCCAACCGCTCAAGGGAGGTCGGCCAGAGAATATTGTCGACTGCGCCGTTGAACGACGGCCCAAACGTAATATTTCGAAGTGTCTCCGGCCACCAGGGTTTACTCACACCCTTGCCGCAATCCCGCGAACATAGTAGCCGCCTCAATCTTCCATCCAAGAAACCGCGTTGCTCGTGAATCAACGAGCTTCCTTCTGATATACACGCCGAAGACAACCACCATGTCATTGAACGTGCTTTTAATGCCGGCACGCGTGAGGCACGACGTTTCTTCAGGAGTGCTTCTTGCTTGTGGCGAAGGTATAAATATCGTGGCGTATCAGGCTTGACCAAGATGTGCGACATCGCTAGATTTCGGTGGGTCGCGCATAGGTCCACACACACCATCTGCAGGTTTTGTGTTGGAGCGTACCACTGTACTCTGTCAGATGCATGATTGAGCACTATGGCAAAGGCATCCAGACTCAAGTCACCATGACCTGCTCGTGGTAAACGAAACAACGTGATATGGCGTCACACGATCACGGGAGGGCCGGACATTGGCAAGCATATTCGTGTTCCGCGTCACGAAGTAACGGCTGCGGATACGAGCACCAATCGTGTCGATGATTGCTGAGATAGACAAGGATGATAATTGTCGAAATGTGCGTGTATCGCCCAAGACGAAAATAGCTAACCTTTCGACTTAAACCTACCCTCGCTTCCCTTAAGATATCGTGTATCGCGATACTGAGTCGTATGGACGCACCCAAATAACAAAACTGTATGGAACGTAGGAACGTTTGGTCGATCACTCTCCGGGAAAAGAACATTCTCGTGTCCTCAGGATTGAAACTCCGGTATACCCCTAGCCAATTCGATAGAAACCATCATAGCTGTCCATTAGCTACCACATCGTCTCTACTTGTACCTAACCCTAACCCTAACCCTAACCCTGACCCTACGAAGTATCACTTTTGTCACAGTGCATCTCTACAAAGCATCCATGCAAGCAACAGGTATTACATGCGCCGTCGATGGTGTGTGGTTGTGTCCTTGCGCGCTGTAACATTCGGTGTTACTCACTTTGTCCTGTTGTCTCTGAATATGTCTCCATCACCGGACCCGTTGCTCTCCTCACAGCTGTTGTTCAATGTGGTCCGCCCCAACTCCCGTCGTACTCGTCACCGCTTCGCACAAAAGGGTTTGAATTAGATGCCCACCAACAGTGGTACCACTGTTCCTTCCTGTGAAGACACCGAAGAGGTATCAGTAGCAGCGCGATATACTAGTTAGATAAATAGTCAAAATATTGTAGTTTGCAGTAGTAGTAGTGACGCGTGTTACGATAGAGGTAGGACGTTTGGACAGTTTTGATTCTGAATGACGAGGCTCCTTAACCAAAAAATCGCCGGAATGTCATTCTTGTTTTGCAATCTCAATATTTTATGTACCTAGGGCCATGGGTTTGGTCGTCGGGTTGCACCTTCAGTTCACCCAAAACAAGCTTATGGGTGAGGTATGAAGCTCGCCAAGTGAGGCCCCTCAGAAACAAAATGGTGCACCATCACCGTAGCGCGTGTCTAGCAGCAGCACTACTACGGGGGGCCACAGTAATCAGCACCAAAAATTGTTAGTAAACACAGTGGAATATATAGGTTTTTGCGTATATCGTGGGTCCTGATTACTATGGTCCTCCGCAATAGTACCCTAGTACAGTAGCACGGTAGTAGAAGAAATATAAATTAAGAGACAACATTGAAAGAGTGCGAATGGCGACAAGATTTCTGGCAAAATCTACCTTCTATCATCGTCGCGTGCGGACGTACGTTTAGGGGGGGGGGGGGGCGAACTTATACCGGCAAAAAACTAATCAATTCCTAAAACCTTTCTGGCAGGCTGGCTTAGGTATCACCAGCATCCATACGAGCTGGGCTGGCCAAGAACACCTTTAAACTCGTCCATCGTTTTCCCAAACCATTTCGACACATCAGGACTCCAAACTAGGCAGCAGCGTTGCCGAGCCTGCAGCCCATTTGCCGACCTTAGAATTTTTAGAAATCCGAGTTGTTTTCGTCGAGATGGCTGAGAAAATCCATTTGCCGTCAAAGATCAAAGGTAACGTCTGTAAGAAGGTCCGATAAGCGATGTCGCTGATACTCGGCGTGAACTTTCGTTGTGGCATGGCCAAACGATAGATACCCTTACCACCACGTAATTCGACCTCCATCTAGAGATATAGCATGAATATGATTCCCTGTACAAAATTAAGGTATTACGAGGAGATCAACAAAGTATGGGATACTCACGCCGATCTTGATTCTCAAGAGCAAGACAAAATCATTCCCTACTGCCCCTTGAATTTCATACCTTTTCCCATCAGCTGTGGGCCAATTTTTTTTCTTCTTCCTGAAAATATGTACAGTTCACCGCAAAAATATGAAATCATAAGGGAATCGCTTTGGAATACTCTAAGGAAACTCGTGTCAACTTTTCAGATCAAAACTCGAACGAACGGCGTGAGGAAGTGGGAGTCCAACTTAATAACTGGTGTTGGCCAGCCCAGCTCGTAGTAAAATATTTTCTTTGTTGTGTGTGTTCGATTCACTTTTGACGACCGTGCGACACGAACACGGCACATATCGGGATACAAGCAGGTGCTCAGGGTGGATTTATTCATAGCAGCCCCCTGCCTGCCCTACTTTCGTTCCAATCCTTGTCGAGTCCGAGGAGAGAAGCGTCGATGCGACTCTGACGCGTGCTGCAACAGGGTTAGCGCCTGCACGTTCTGAGGCTCCTCACCATTCAAGCAGCAGTGACTCCCTCAAGGCGATCACCACCTAAACAGCAGTTCCTTAAGATTGAACACTGCAAGCAGAAGACAACGCTACTTCTATATGCCTACGAGCGTAAACGCAGTCTCCGGCACTCCATAGACAGGGGGACACTGCCCGCGGGTAGTGCTCGGGGAGCTTAACGCGAGGCGTTGTTGACGTCTTCGTCGATTCAAATTCGACGACTGTACGCAAACGTTCCCTGCTCCGTTTGTGTTGTTTGTTATCGTCAACGGATATCAACCCGGTGATTTCCAAAACTCAAACAGAGGGCGACGCCGGGGGCCCTTTCCCTCTACCAAGGCGCCAAACCGCGGCGAGACATTGCCTTGTTGTTGCTGCTATTATTGCGGCTACTTCTGCTGATGCGTTCTTCTTCCCGGCTGATGCTAGTGCTGTTGTTGGTGTTGGTCTGCTGGTGCTGGTGCTCCTGGTCCTGGTGGTTGTGTGGTGGTGCCTGTAGTGCTGCTGCTGCCAGGTTTGAGAACACTTAAAACATTTATGTCGTCCGTACTCAAGCTGTTTGTTGTTGTTGTTCGTGCGTGTCGGAAGGTAGGAGGTGCGGTCACGCGGAGCAGGAGTACCTATGCAACAGAAGCAGCAGCGGTACAGTAGTCAACGCGGAGCAGGAGTAGCTATGCAACAGCAATAGCAGCTATGCAGCAGTCTTCGTGTAATATGTTGCACGAAAAAAATGAGACCAAGATTTGTATCAAAACTATGAGCAAGACACAGCAGTAGCGGTATCAAGGTACAGCAGGCCTTCTTATTGTCCGCGGCCAGCGGGCAGGGCACCCAGCTGTTGGCATTATTTGTCTATCGTCGTCCTTCGCAGAAACGTTCCTGCTAATATCCAGGGCATCACGCGAGCCGGCGCGACCCTTGTCCTCCGGCCTATCTGCACTACAATTGCCCCATATAAAACTGTCATCTCGATGGTTCCGTCACGTTGCAGACGCCTGGCCAATATCTCGGACGTTTTGTATTAGACGTCACGATAAACCACACAACAACATCGTCAGCTCGCATCGGTCACTTCTTCGTTGGGCGGTGACAAATTCGGTGTGTGCTGGAAAATGCAATGGGTTGTATGATACGACACGGGCACAACATGACCTGTTCTTACTCGCCCTGTTGCGTCTTTGGACACAGTCCTCCTGGTACGCGCTGAAGCTTCTCGTACACCGTTGGTAAGAGCCAATGTTTCGGGTTGTTGTGGTCGCTATCTCGGAGGTCTTCATAGGCAACGTATCGCGTTGTTGTGGTAATCTCGGAGTTCTGAATAGGCCCGGGAAATGCCTACTCACGCAAAGAGTCAGGCTTAATGCGGTGTACAGCAGAGCTATATACCAGATAGCAATGTCGTTTCAGTACAGTATAACAATGCGATTAGTAGTTCGCAGGCGCAGCTAACATATTATTACTCTGCGGGTCTCTACCGCTGCTGACCGCCTTTCCGTGCGGTTTATCCACCGACGGGTGCCCCCGCCTCGACTGCACCCGCCGGCGTCACGGATCCGCTCGCTCGGCTCCGCAGTGCCTGCACGAAGCCTCGAAGTTGGAATCTACAGCAGGATCTCCGCAAAAAAATGCCGTCTCCGTGGCCTGGAGGGATGATTCTTCGAGCGCGCCGCTGAAGGTGTATTTTCGTGTGGTTTTTCGCGTGCGTGCTCTTCAACCGCCACCCCGCTAGGAACGTCGGGCTTTCAATCGGTAGTGGCGTTGTAGGGGCGTGCGTGGGCGGCTAGAGTTCGAGGTCTAAGTAATTATTCGCACCGCCGACAAAAAATGCCACCTATAGTTCGGAAAGGCCACCCGAAGGCACTATTTAGGTTTTGCAAGTTTTGCTCCTTTGATGCTGTTTTCACCTCGTGCTGGGCTGTCATGCGGGAGTATCAAATGCCGCTGCTGCTGTCGCTTTCGTGTTGGTGCTGCTCGGATTGCTATTGTTGGTGGATGTGTCAGGTATGCGGTGACATTTGCAGCCTACCCGACCATATGGTAGTGCTGTATGACACCACTCTGGACGGAAACGTAAGGATCGTTTTGTTTTCATAATGATACCCAAACGGTTATCACATCTTCGCTCAGAGTTGTTCGTACAATCATCTACGCATGATATGGCCTCTCGAGCGGAGTAAGCGAAGCTACAGCAGCAGCACAGTTGATGTATTATATGTTTGTGCGAGAGTCACACTCGTAGAACACGTGTGTCCGGAATGGATGGTATGTTATCAAGATACACCTAGTGCACTACAGCGGTCACTTATACTCTCTGTGGGCAGTGTGCAGAGCACTTTCAACTGTTGGCAATATGTCTGATCTATCTAAGTCCTTTGCCACAATGCTGCTGAATATCTGGGCATCACGAGAGCGGGCGACCGGCGGCAGTGTAATCATATAGGTACCACCTCTCTAGCGGAAGAGGCGGAGCTACAGCAGCAGCAGCAGCAGCAGCACACCATATGTATGTCTGTGCAGGAGTCATACTCGTAAAACATGTGTGTCGGTTATGTATGGTATGTTATCAAGATACACCTAGTGCACTACAGCGGTCACTTATACTCTCCGTGGGCAGTGTGCAGAGCACTTTTAACTGTTGGCAATATGTCTGATCTATCTAAGTCCTTTGCCACAACGCTGCTGAATATTTGGGCATCACGCAAGCGGGCGACCGGCGGCCGTTTAATCATCTACGTACGTACGACCTCTCGTGCGGGGTAGGCGGAGCTTCAGCAGCAGCACAGCAAATCTATGTATGTGCAGGAGTCAAACTACTAACACACGTGTGTCGGGTATGTATGGCATGTGCCCAAGATATAGCTACTGCACGCCAGCGGTCACCATTACTCTCCGTGGGCAATGTGCAGAGCACTTTAACCTCTTGACGTTATGTCCGATCTACATCCTTCGCCACAACGCTGTCAGAAACCGAAATACTGTCATCAAACGCCCCAGGAGCATTGCATTTGAGCAAGTGTGAAACAGCAATCAGGGGTGTTTACGATATGGCCGGCGCATGTTGTGCAACTATGTCTCGGGCCTTTTCGCCTCCCCGGGCGATACAAAAAAAATAAGAAAAGCAGAACCCCAGCACATGACTTTACATACCGGCATTACCGGTATACCGATTTGAGTGGTTGGGTGACTATTTATAAAAAGCAGAACGTTTGTAATGTGTTTGGTTGTCTATCCTCGGCTGATTAAGCATGCTTTGCCCTTGCACAACAACACATGTACATACGCATATGTCAGCATTTATGTGTAGAGCTCCCCCTTGCAATATCCAAAAACAGTTGCATTCCCTTCACTCAAATGTCTCCCCAGCGACGCCCCGGGGCATTCACCCCAATATGATGAAGGGCGGGGGGGGGCGAATACGATATTGCCGGGGACGTTTTCGTACTTTTGTTCAGACAGGGGGTGTTTACCCTGGATTACAAACGGTTTTGTTCAAAATAGAGATCCGGGGCGTTTGCCTCGGGCGGGGCGTTTGATGGCAATATTACGGTGTTTGGGCATCACGCGAGCCGGCGACTGACGGCCGTATAATCGTCCACGTATGGCCTCTTTCGCGGGGTAGGTGGAATCACAGTAGCAGCGCAGCAGATGTATGCACGATACGTGCATGAGTCATACTCATAATAAACGTGTGTCACGTACGTGTGTCATGTACACCTACTGCACTACAGCGGTCACTCTTACTCCCCGTGAGCAGTGTGCTCAGCAATCTAACCTCTTGGCATTACGTCTGATCTACATCCTTCGCCACGACGCTGCTGAACATTTGGGCACAACGCGGGCTGGCGACCGGCGGCAGTAAAATCGTCTACGTATGACGTCTCGAAAAGAGTAGCCGGAGCTACAGCAGCAGCACGGAAGATGTATGTACGATACTTGCAGGACGCATACTCGCAAAACACGTGTGTCCGGTATGTATGGTATGTGCCTAGGATACGCCTACTGCACTACAACCCATAGACTACCCTATGGGAACCCATGGCCAATCCCATCCACCAACCCAATGTACAGCCCATGGGTAGACTCTCTTGGTGTATGCCCTATTGTTTTCCAGTACGGCATCCCACGGCATCAGTCATATGCGACTCCATGGGGTACCCCACGGGCTAACCCATCGACTACCCCACAAGATGTCCCATTGATTGCGATGGCGTAGTCCATGTGCTAGCCCATGGAGTAGTCCATAGGGTGTCCCATGGATTCACATGGGGTAATCCGTGGGGTAGTCCATGGGATACTCCATACGATAGTCCATGCGCTCGGCCATGGCCTAGGCTTTGGGCTGGGCGATTAGGTAGCATGATAGAAATATGCAGTTAATGATAATACTTTCGGGTACATATGCACCAGGTCCCAATTACCGTCTGCGCGATCATGCATGAATGCATGTGTTTGAGTACAGCACTGCAAAAAGTGGACAACACCCATCCCATGCATTCTTGTACCAAAAAATCGTGCAGAGCCTGCGGACGAGATACGTATAGTCTACTGCGGCAGCTGCCACTGCTGTTGTCCTTCTACGAAGTACCCAGGTACAGCATTTTTGCGACGAGCGCACACTCTAGTGGGCGGTCAGCAGTGTTGTCGCTGTTTCGACCTCGGGTTTTTAAACTGCTTTACCTACACCATATTCTCTACAGTATAGGCCACCTAATAAGAAACAGGAATCTGGGCTCAAGCTGGATTTGTTTTTCTTTGCTTGCTGAGCCTCTTTCTTACTTTCGTCCGGCCGAAATAGATCCGATTCCCATTTTGCGTTTGAAAACTGTTTTTTTTCCCATCATTTTTAGTTTCCAGCTCAGCTCGTGACAGGTCTTACCCTCAGCGGCCTTCGGGTAGGCCCTGGCCTGTAGCGCACGCCTCCGGTGGCGTTAGGGCATACGGCTAAGGCCAGCATTAAGCCCAGTAGTCAGAGTTAACGCATGTTTTATGGCTCGTGCTCCCAAGCTCGGGAGGGAAATTAATTGGAACTAGACAAGATAAGAGTTGAGCATTTGTTGCAGAACCACGTGCTTTATTTACCTTGATGGCGAGTATTGTGCCCAATCAATAGGCCTGTAGGGGGGGATTCCCAAAAGTAGTGGACAGGGGCGATGCGTTTGAAATGCGCTTTTGGCCCACAGGGAGACAGGAAATTCCTCGTGAAAATTCAGAGTATCTACCTTATCCCCTAGTGATGGGGATTTCGGTCTAACCGCGTTATGTTCGGAGACAACATACCTATTGAAGGCTTGTTTTTACCTTGAAGGCACTCGGTTATAGAAAAGGGCGTTAAGGATATTTTTAGGGTATGACTTAAAGGCTATAGGGCCTAACGCCTGGTCAGGCCATCGTCACAAATAGGGGTATTTCCTTCTCTCGCTCGATACTTGACTCTATTTGTGTCTCGCATAGGGTTTCAGCATTCACATTGGTCGTCGATTATATCGTTTTATTCTATCTCACGCTCTAGGGGCTTCGGCGCCACGGAAAGCACAGAAAGCATATTTACATATGATTTTGGAACCCGTCTAGTATTATACCTTGGCTCTCGTGGTCACAGCAGGGGTGGCACAAAAATTGTTTAACTGCATCTGGCCGCAAACATCATTCAGTGCGAACCGCACTATTTGTCCACCGGGTCTGCTACTGGCTCTGCTCGTCTGCTCTCATTTCTCCTCGCTGCTGCTGTTTTACGCCAGCGGAGCCAGTACACGGGCTCCACCAGCCAGTGGAGACTCCGGGGACACATAGGCAAACGCGCGCTGCCCCCCCCACGCAGAAGCCCTCTCGCCATTCCAGGCGCAAGGACGGGTGCCGCCCCCGCGTATGGCTAATAGACAGTACGTGCGTCGAAGTACGTACAACTACACATAACACTACTGCTATAAACATATCCGGGCACACAACGAACGCATGTCCGTGTTCCCGGGGGCATAACGAACCCATCCCCCGGAGGGGAGAATAATGTCATCCCTAAGAAAAATGTGTTTCTGCTGTACGTGTACGTATGAACAGCATAATTATAATTCTACCTGATAAGAATTATCAAAATCCGTTCGGTTTTCTCAGTCGAGTTTCGAATTTGTGAGGGTGAGAATATCTGGAAAAAAGTCAAACGGCCACAACAAAATTCGGTCCAAAGGCGATCAATATACCACACCAGTTGCATTTTTTATACACCGCACACAAAATCAAAATATATCTCGCCGCAAAGATGAAAAATTATTTTTCTACTATAACCGCGATGGCCAGGGGCAAGCAGCTGGGCGACCCGAAGGCGTCGAGTCTTCGTCCCAACGGGGTAAAGGGCCTTTCTTATGTTGCAGCCGAGGCCCAGCCTCGAGCCTGTATTATGTTTTGGGAATTCTCAGCCTGGCTTTCTTCTCATTTCCCTGTTTATTATTAGGCGTTCTGCACTGTGTGATATTACAAGGCACTTCGCTCCACGGGCGTCATTCGCCGCCCGCTACGCTCGCTCAGGAAAGAAGAATATAACAAACTATGCGAAGCAGACAGAGGTCCATGATTGATTGTAGGTGCAAACATGCGAGTTGAAAACGTCAAGAGCCCCGCCCCCATGCTCTAGGAAAACCTGGACACCACATGGATGAGTATACCGTATGTTGTGCCCGGTATCGTGCTGTTGTACTTGCGATTATGTGTAATGTCTGTCTCAAGGTTTGTGAGTATAACTTTTTTTGTTTCTCTAGGATGACGAATCGGTATGCAAACTGGGTGTGCTGGATGTCGATTGGTGGAAAACCCAGTTTAATGAGAAATACACACGCAGCAGTGTGGTTGAAGTGTCAGCAAAGACATCGCTGTTATTGGACACGTCAGTCACACCTTAGTATATTCCAGTCAAAAAATATCATATCACGTCCAGACGGCGGTCCGTCACAGGGCTGTGTGTCAGCGGTAATTGGAAAAATCATAATTAGGTGAAGGTTGTTGCCTGCTTTTCATAAGGATTAAAAGAATCCTCTGCCTAATTGGGTCGCGCACGTACAGCAGTAGGACCACACATAAGGAAGTAACGTAAAACACCGAAAAAAAGTTTGAAGGTGATGATGTTTTTTTTTTTCCAAAACTGACGTATGTATGGATGCTGTCTGTCTGTGGCCGGGCTATAATTCACATTGCACGACGCACACTGAACCGATCTCGATGAGCCCGGGGTTGGATTGACAAGCAAGGTAGGGAGGCGATTATCGCGCCGGATTCACGTCGATTCGTCAAGAGTTCGTAGAGGGAGCACGATTTCAGTGGGTGTTGCGTCCCACCTCTTATCTCTACCCTCACTCAAAAAAATAAAAATCAAGTGCCGGAAAGGATTTCAATAAACAAAAACTCCATTTTTTGGGCGGGCATGCGGCAATACCGAGTACTCGAGCGCTTGAGGCGACGACAGCAACATTCACTACCGCGGTGCCCACAAGCCCTCCCACTGCTTGATGCCTTCAAAGTCGCTCATAAGTACTCTCCCCACATCCGCAGCACTTGGTTGGGTCTCGTGGAGCTCTGTGGGCGGGATACTAATGGTGCCGGCGGACGGTCATTTTGGGCCAAATTTGTTTTTAAAACATGGAAAAACACGCAGGTTTGGCCGCATTTTCGAAAAACAGCTCAAAACACTTCATGGCCACGAGGATCACAACAAATACTTCACGGTAGACGTTGCAGGCATACTGCCACTGATCTGAGTCGAGCCCGGAGCCCGCATACCATATAGTCCTGGGTTCTAATAGTTGCCGTTGAGAGTGCCTCGGTCACTCTTCCAAAACCGAGTGCTCGTATCGCACGAAGAATTCTTTATATTTCAAATTTTTGAATGGTGTACCAAACCAGAGGCCCCCAACTGTTTCAAAAGGGCCTATTTGAAACCAGGTTCACCCCCTCTCCTACCCCTCGGTGTACGAGTAGCCCTTGCTCCCCTCGAGCTCGCCGAACACCAGACTTAGTGTGTGGTGTGTGTGGTGTGGGGTCGGTTTGGCGTAGTGCACGCTGACAACAAAAAATACGACAGTTACACGTGCAAATACGGTAGTGCTGTGCTGTGTGCTTCGGCTGGCTTCGGTGCTGTAGATTCTATACGATAATGGGTATAGGAGTACACTACTAATATGTACTGTTGTCCTGTACTGGTAGGTAGGTATCATACCGGTACTACATATGATACCTACGTACGATCTGTATTATACGAGAGGATTTTAAGTTTTTACTCGTTTTCGAAATGGCCCATTCGAAACCAGGTCCACTCCCTCTCCCACGCCTCGGTGTACGAGTAGCCCTTATTCCCCTTGAGCTCGCCGAACACCAGCATTAATGTGTGGGGTGTGGGGTGTAGGGTCGGCTCTTCGTAGTGCACTCTGACAACAAAAAATACGACCAGTACTGGTGCAACTAGGGTACTGGTGTGCTGTGCGTCGTGTGCTTCGGCTGGCTTCGGTGCTGTAGACCCTACTCTGATGTGGGTATAGGAGTACACCATCAACACGCACTGCTGTCCTGTACTGGTACGTAGGGATCACGACGGTACTACATACCAGGTACTACATATGATACCTCGTCATCACCCTGTGCTCATACTGTGTAGAATGTGTATATATTCCAAGTTCGGCCTATGGGAGTGCCGGCGGCCAGCCTAGCCGAACACCAGCAAGAAGGTGTGCGGTGTGTGGTGTGGGGTCGGTTTGGCGTAGTTCACGGTGACAACAAAAAATACGACCAGTACTTGTGCAACTACAGTACTGCTGTGCTGTGGGTCGTGTACTTCATCTGGCTTTCGGTGCTGTAGACCCTACTATGATATGGGTATAGGAGTACACTATTAATACGTACTTGTACTGCTGTCCTGTAGTGGTACGTAGGTATGATACCGGTACCACAAACCAGGTACCAGGTAATAATTATATACCTCGTCATTACCCTGTCTTTTGTATATATACCTGGTATTGTGTATGTATTCCACGTTCGGCCTATGGGAGTGCCGGCGGCCAGCCTAGATCAATGCAGTTATATGATTGAGATTTCACACGGACTGAAAAATCCTCATTACTCCCACTCTTCTAGTAACACAAAATTCAAAGAGCAACAACAACAAAGAGGAATAAAGGGAAACATAAAAAAAACACTCGTACATAATGAATGGCTGTCGGCAACACTTCTTCTGCTCTTGTCTGCTTGCTTGTTCGTGTTGTCGCACTCTGGTCCACACGAACGTACTGCTGTATGAACCTTGCTGCTCTGCCGTGCAGGGCCGATTTCATGCTGTTCTACTGTGCTTGCGGTACGTAGATTAGATACTGCTGTGGCTATCGGGGCTTGGTTTGTGCCTTCGAGGTGTGCGCGAAAGAAGCAGGTTCAAAAACAAAACAAAACAAAACAAAGCAGAAAGCAAGAAGAGAGGGAAAAAGAAGAGTCCCAGGATCGATCGTGAAAAAAAAAGTCCAGTCGCTAAGGATGGCTGGGAATTGGGAGCAACTTTTAAATGAGGCTATACTCCGTATACCACTACGGGCCTACGCCGACCATCTGCCGGCCGGCATATATCATGAAGACGAACGTACCCCCCCTCGTCTAGGGATTATTGTCGCTGCTTCGACCTCGGGGTTTTATACTGTTGTACCTACAACGCTAGACCATTGTCGCATATGACCCATGACACAGGCCATGCCATAGACCATGCATAGTACGAGAAAATGCGCTGCCGATGCTGCCCTGACTGAACACACAAAAACTGCAGAGTGAAGCACTCACCAAAATCCGGATCAACGGCGCAGAGAGATGGTGATGGGACGACCAGATGCACAGCTGCTGTGCACCATTCTTAGACCAAAAGGACACCAATTCTGCCCCGAATAAATAACGCTTCAAAATATTGTGGAACGCCCAGACTTGGATGTTATAAGTTATACCTGGTAAGTAATAGACCAGCAGAGTGACCTTTGCATACCATCGCAATCAGAGCGCACCTGCTGTCCGTCTTGTTTTGCATCGCTGTCTATATGCACTGTGGGATCAAGTTTAGGTGAGTGCCCTGACACTGCTGTCACTGCTGTGCAGTGCCCTGTGTGCAAGCAGAGGGACATCAGCATCATATAGCCTAATCTTCTCCCTGTGATCTTATGTTTTCCGGTGCTCGTTTCCACACTGAGTGAGGCAATCACTACATACACCCCCTCTCTGGCAAATGATCAAATTATCCGACAACGACTCTAGACTACTACGAATTGCTGTATGGTATTCGTGGAGTCAGGTACACCATGGGCGCAAGCACCCAGGGATGCAGCGCTAGACGGAAGCATGGTTCGACGTAGTTGCGATACAGTAGTGGAGTCCTGAACCCTCCTGTGGGACTTGGAATCGCCCTCGCGCACGGTTGGCTGGCCGGCAATATTGTTCGAAATAAACTCGTACCTGGTACCTGGTACGTGCAAGTGCGGGGTACTGCTTTTGGCTGTGGACTGACGAAACAGGTGTAACACCAGGCATTGTCGCTAGAAAATCGCACAGCAGAATGTTCGTAATAGCAACCAAGTTGTGTGCGATAGTGAAGAGGGCACAGCAGTAGAAGGTGTCATAAACCACTGCCGACGGAATGTGAGGGCCGTTGCGATATACCTGGTACCAGGTACACATGAAGACATAAACGGTCCTTACATTTTCGTCCGGAATCGTACCAGGTACATCCACACTAGGGTACATATTTACCGGGTCCCCCCTTCGGGATGTGGTCGCCTTGATATCCCGTGGGTGTCGCAAGTTGAAAAGGGGGAACACAGGCGTTTTATAAACTACAGTTGCTGCTGTGATATTATATGGACATCAGGCATCAGCCCATCTGATGTTCGACATGTATGTAAGTATGTTTATTTTGCATTATAGGGTTTCCACTATACTTTTACGAAGAATCGTACGTCTCTATTTTTACCATGACTGGTACGACTGGCGAGCCGTAAGTTTGTTATGAAAAAAGGTAATCTTCAAACTGTTCAGCGAATTTGTGAGAAAATCGGCATCTTCTGCGCATCTGAGGCATTCCTCATGATGATGCGTTATTTTCTGGTTTGATCACAAGAAGATCACTCACCACGCAATACCAGAGACCAAAGACTCTGTGCAACAGCTACACCACACCGCTTGGGGTCGACCTTGCTGCCACCCGAGGGCAGGGTCACCCCGTGTCCCAAGCGACATACACCCAGGCCTACAGTAGCAACGCACCGGTGAATTCCCTTGTGGGGCGGGCCTCCTCTGAAATCCGTCTGACTGCTGTTGTTGCGGTGTTCTCGTGAGTCTTACCAGGTACCTGGTATGTACCAGGTACCAAATGTACCTATACGATCGGCAAGCAACGCGGAAATCGGAACCAAATCGTGTTCGTTTCTGTTCGGACACGTGTAGAAATACAAGACTAATATTTTTACGGTTCCTGGAAAAATACCCACGACTCCGGAAATCCACGAAAGTCGTGAACCTACGCCTCGAAACGCGGCGTAATTGGGAGACGTCTGATTGTCTGCGTAGGTTTGATATAGTATAGTAAAAGTAGGTTGTAGGGAAACCCTATATTGTTGAACGTGAAAAGGTGGCCGGTCGTTGTTCGATCTCCTGCTGAGCACAGCACACATGCACACATAAGCACCTCGCCTGTCAAGCTCTCACAAAAGCAACAGCAGCTCGAAGCGTGCCCACTGCTGTTGTACCGCATGTGCTGTTGTAGCGCTGATGTCGAGCTGCTGTGTACTGCTGCCGTGAATGTGGCTGAGGGTATCATACCTGGTATATACCTGGTATGTGCGTCAGTGGGTTGAGTTCGTTCAGATTGTGTTCCTTGGGATGTATATACCTGGTATGTACATCAGCGCGACTTGAATTCTGGTATATACCTGGTCTGTACATCAGTGAGGGTTGAGTTCGTGCAGATTGTGTTCCTTGGGATGTGTATACCTCGTATGTACGTCAGTGCGGGTTGGATTCGCGCAGATTGTGTTCCTTGGGATGACACACACAACATGCGCACACACGCACACATACATACAGAAGCACCACTCGTGGCTGTCACAAAGAGAACACCTTGGTATGCGGCTCCTTTGTTGTACCGTGACTGCCATGAAGTTTGAAGCTTGAAGAATTGTGTGATACAGATATGACAGCAGCAACAGCAGACAGCAGAGCGGACCATTTAAAAACCAGTACAGTAATGTGTCGTGGGTTTCCATTGTACCTACTAGACTCAGCAACGCGGAACGCTATCCCTTGAAAAAGTGTTTTTTGCAGCGACTTTGATGATCCAGAGCAACTACTACGGAGTTCGGCCGGGATCCAGACGGGCGTCGTAATGTACCGACGGGCTTCGTAGGCGCCTCGCTGCCAGAGGCGTGGAACAGACCCACGGACAACAGGCTAAAGAGTGCAAATATCTTAAAAACGTGAATTTGGTACTTTATACTATGTACAAGGCCCTTCGCTCCGCGGGCGCCATCCTTACGCTAGGTCAGATAGGTCAAAACGTG
Organism: Laminaria ephemera; assembly: GCA_036873875.1. Classification (NCBI taxonomy): domain Eukaryota; class Phaeophyceae; order Laminariales; family Laminariaceae; genus Laminaria; species Laminaria ephemera. Next base: position 1,966,017 of record JAYJMJ010000195.1, on the reverse strand, counting down.
AAGCGGACAGAGGTCCATTGTTTGGTGCGACTTGCAACTTGAAAATGCCAAGAGCGCAACGCTCCAGGAGAATTAACCGGACGTCCCATTCACGAATGCATCTTATCGTCCGTCCGAAAGAGAAGGGGTGGAGAAAAGAGTAATAGTGTTGTATCTTAATGAGTTGGAAATAAAGGCAAGTCTTTGCGCATCACCAGCTTGCTGCTGCTGCTTGTGGTTGTATACGTTTTCTGGACGGGCAGATTTCGATGTATCCGTTCGTTTTTATAATCACGGCGAGCTGTAAAAGATGCTCGACGACATGATGTGGGTCACGGCGAGCTGTAGAAGATGCTCGACGACATGATGTAGGTCGCGCCATGATCGGCACGTACTACTGTTTTGCTCCTTTGTACTGGGCTGATGGTGCTGTGCTGTGCTATGCTTGCAGTAGATGGTCGACGACAAAAAAACATTCTAGCTCAGGTGCTGGGTGTGTTGTGTGATTTGAGCAGAAGCGATAGATGCATATATTAACGTGTGTTGTACGTACGTACGAACTTGAACCTGCCTCGTACTGGCTTGTATATTAAAAAAAATGGGACACACAAAAAAAATCGGGATAAAAAGCGAGCTAAAAATGTTCGACGACACAAATATGCTGATCTCGCTTACTCTGACTTCTCGTGCTTGAAGTACTTGCGTTGTCGAGCATCAGCTACTAAGTGCTACGTGTGCTTTGATGCCTTAATGGCTGAGTTCCCTGTGCTGTGCTCTGTTGTTCTTTTCTGTCCTTGTGGTGGATACAGTAACTGTGGGTAGGTGTATTTTTGTTGTGAATTGAGCAGAAGAAGCAGGTGCAAAATAAACGAGTCAGCTACGAACGTATCATGATACGGGCAATATATACGTGCACGTACATACGTACGTACAAACGTTTTGTACTTGCATAACATAGAAACCTGATCAAAACGCACACAATATGAAAAATATCGGATACTTATATCTGTAAACATATCGCAAATATATCGCAAATATATGTATCGGAAAAAAAATATCGGTAAAAAAATCGATAAAAGATTTCTCGAAACACGAATCAGAATCGACAGTCAAAACCTAGCGAAATTCATCGAAGAAATATGAAAAAACAATGGAAAGTGGCGGAAATCGGGAAGAATATTAAAGAAAAAGCGCATGAAAAATAACAAAAAGATTTGTCCAAACTCGACTCAGAATCGAAAAAGAGTCGAAGTTGAGAGAGAAAACCGAAAAAGACGTAAAATAACTACGGAAGGAAGGGAAAACGAAGATAGACGGAAAAAAAGAACACGACCAACGCGGAGAAAGCAAAGGTCGCAAAAAGAAAGCCGAAAAGGTTCTCGAAGAAGAGGAGTAAGGCAGGCATGTTCCTGGTAAGAGCGCTGAGACCGAAGCAGGTCCTATATTAATCGAGTGATTGATTTTTTTAAAATAGCAGAGACAAATGAAAGTATCTTTATTTCAGAAACCAGCAGGCAGACCCTGTGGTACGAGAACACGAACTACAGTTAGTGGTTTTGTAAGGGGGTGTTGGACTAAACGTGCGGCATAGGGCTGCCTCCTATGTGTGTGTGTGTTTTCATTCCATTTATTCTGGCGGGACAGATGTTTGACGCGCCAGCCGGGGTCACACAGGAGGAAGGTAAACACAGAAGATTTCTCTCCACCTTTCCTCCTGCGGTGCTTGCCTTAAT
>JAYJMJ010000195.1:1944664-1960099 GCA_036873875.1 Laminaria ephemera | reverse complement strand
TCGTAAGACTGCGGCCATGCATGATAATGAGTACCCCCCTCCTCTCCCCCCCTCTTCACCCGCGACCGTCCATCCGCTTCTCCTTGTCAGCCTCCACTTCGGCTGGATCTCATGCGCGACGCTAGTGAATCTTAACGGCTACTTCGCGTCAATCCCGAGGCTGTCGAATCGGTTTAAGCTCATCGCGTCTTTGTGCACCGTCATCGCGGCGACCGTGCTCGGGGCCGTGATCACGGGCACCCGCGAGGACCCACTGTACGTGGCCGTCTTGGCGTGGGCCTTCTGGGCTGTGGGGAGCCCCGCCGGCTGGAGCGGACTCAAGGTGCGTTTTTTTGTTTTTTTTATTTCGTTGGGATGATTTTTTTGCTTTTTTTGTGACCACGGGCTAGATTTCAGGGCAATGAGCTACGAACTAAGAACATCATCATCGTCATCATCATCATCATCATCGTCATCGTCGTCGTCGTCATCATCATCATCATCATCATACGCAAGCGACGCTGCTACTGCTTTCGTTTACATGGCTTTGTGAATTGCCACGGGGGCAGATCACTCCGAGAATATCCCTAGCAAGCACGACTTACTTTTTATATCTTGTCTGAGGCGTACAATTTGCTTCAGTTATGTGTACTGGGGTTAGTTTTGTTTCATTATTTCCTGAGAGGTATTCTTCGGCTCCATAGTAATTGGAGCCTGTCCTGTGACCACCGACTAGATTATGGCGATGATGAGTTAATGTGATAACAACAACAACAATTGCAAGGAAAACACTCTCAAACCTGTCTCCCCTCTTTCCTTCCTCCCCTTTTGTGCGTTGTTCCCGGGCATATTTTCCCGTTTCTTTTTTTTCTGTGCGTTACCCCCGTGGATTGTTTTGCTCGATTATGTGTTTTTTCAGGGACGCGTTGACCCAGGCGATATCCGCTTGCAGGAGTTGACGGCCAAGGGCGGCTCTATTCTCGCCATGACGGCCGCCTGTCTGCTCCTGGGCGCCTCCCTGAAGAACAAGATGTTCGAGGAAGAAGACTAATGATCCGTCGCGTAGCGCCGAGGAGGGAGATACGAGCGCTGTTCTATGTAGCGTTGCACGTGTTGAGAAGGGAGATGTGTGAAGCCACCGCCGCGAGCGCATGGTTGTGACTTTCTCGAACCAGGACTTCTGAGCCGCGGTAAAAAAACTCCGGTTAAATAACCGCGGTCTACAAAAGATAGTCGTCTGAGGAATAGCCGAAACAGAAACTAAACCCTAAAGGGATTATGCACATACGAGCGCTGTTCTACGTCGCGTTGTTGCACGTGTTGGGAAGAGGGGTTGCCTGGACGCAGGACGGTTATATCGATTGGCGGGATGACGCCTGTGCTACGACACGGGTACTGTACCTCTTTTTGGCCAAAATCTTTCTGACTGATGGGGCTGTTTCAACTGAGGAGCTACAGTACTGTACGCAATATCGTTGGGATACCATTGGTGGTTTGCAATGTTATTCGTAGGCCATGGGGTGGTTCGTCGGGTTGTACTTTCTTTTTATGCTTGAAGTCGGTGTTTTGAGTGAGGTTTATAGAGAGCTCTTCCAGTGTGCAGCCTCAGAATAATTCGGTGCCATCCCTACGGTAGCATGCGATTTTTTTTTTTTTTGTATTGGGAAGTGCGGTTGCTTGGACCTAGGACGGTTAGTAGGCGGATTGGCGTTGTGCTCTACGTAGCGAGGTCGCGCCCATGTAGATTAGAACAACCCCGCTTGTGGGTCGATTGATATATACAGTGGAGGTCCCTCTATAGGACCGGTTGCCCGCTATCGTGCCTGTGAAATCGCTTGGCACAGATGGGAACAACCAGTAGTGGCAGTGTGCGGAGTAGTGCCGGTTGCCGCTATAGTGCCGGTGCCTCCGGTTGGCACACACCGGCACTATAAAGGGGGCACTACTGCATCTCCTTAAAAACATTACTAGTAGTTGGGGGGGCGAACTCATATATTTATTGTTTCGCATGTACCCGGATAATCAGTATTCGACGCGGGCAACCACTAGAATGCGGTACTGCCTCACCTCGTCAGGATCCTGTTTGTCGGAGTCCGTCGGCGTGGCCGATTGGACCTTAATTTCCGCCAAGCAAGCTTTCAGCTCGGCGTACCCGTCCTTGAACAGCCCCGCCTGGCCTTTAGCGGCCTTTCGTGGAGGAAAACAGCGCGGAGGAGCAACCAAGGAAGCAATGTGAACAAGTGTAAGTGGTTTAAGGCCTACCCTGGGATGGGGAATTGATTAGTATTTTGCCCCGTTATGAGTTATGATAGCCCAGTAGGTAACTTCTTAATATTTGACGTCGTCGGCACGATTTCAGTCAAGATCTTTAAGTCAAGCCCATCTCGTGCCAGGAGCATCTCTCCAACAACAGCATTTTCCGGCGCAGAGAATAGCACGCCGCCGTCGGCGTATCGCAACATACGCAACCCGGCATAGTGAGGAGACATATATATATATGTACTACAAATCGTAACGCTGCTAGAGGGGAGAGGGGATACCACAATAAAATTAAATACCTGGTACATAGCTATAAGCAGTCAGCAAATCCACAACACCACGAGATAAATAGAGGGGAGAGGAGAGAGGGGAGGCCTTGGCACGATTCTATACACGCCTGTAAGCGGTAAAAAAAACGAAACACCTCTAGAAAGAAGAAGGGATACCGTAACACAACAATTCCATTAATACCTGTGTGATTGGTCTAAACTCTAAACACAGGGGTGATCGCACAGACGGCATGATCTCCGGCCGGATAGCGTTCCACCGCCGCAAGAATTAAAACCAACCAATCGTTCAAGCCGCAAGCATCGGCGTTCTGTTTTTACCTGCTTCAGTCCGTCCCTTTCAGCCTCCAGCTTCCGTAAATCCAGCTTCATCTTCTCAATCCTTGCCTGTTTCGCCGACATCTGTGGTGTGGACGCCCCCCAAATTCCACAAAGTATCGCGGTAGAGAACTTTGTTACGAAAGTTGTTGCAAGGCCTAACCTGCGTTGCTTGAGTGATTGGATATCCTTTTTACCAGCAGCCTGGTCCCTGGGTGAAGTGATTGGATATCGTTTTCGCCAGTAGCTCAGTGGGCGATACCTTCACGCTGGCGTCATCGGCTGGACGCGGGTTCGAATCTCGCTTTTCAACGTGCCCTTGGTTGAGTTGTTGGATATGTAGATCATTTTTATAAAAAAATTAAGAATACACTACAGCTGCGAGATCGAGGATTTCGTCGAAACTCATCTTTGCAAGCTGTGTGTGATATTCCGATCGCGCGTGTTACGCGTTGTGTATGTCCTCACGAAGGATATAGGTCGGCGACTCCCCTTAGAGCTAGATAGCACCAGGGTCAACAGTGTGATACGAAGACGTTGGTCTTAATCAAGCTGTGCACGGAAACTATAAACATCTTAGCGGGGGACAAAATCGTACCTGGTATTATATAATACATCCAATCAGAATAGTCCTGACTTATTTCTGACCAAATACACAAAGGAAACGAAAACGACACCCCTTTCTTTTGTACGCACCATGCCATCAATGTTGGGAGGGCCATTCCCTCGCTGTTGTTGCAGCGATGGACCAATGGAGCCAGAAGGAGTGGTTCATGCAACGGAGAGAGGGAACAGAGAGCGAGGCAGGGGGGGGAGTGGCGGGGTCGTGGAAGAGAGAAAAGAGAAAGAGGGTGATGGAATACCTCGCTGACCCCCCTCCTTATACACCTCCTTACAATGTGTACTTGTGGTTCCAGACACAAATAACATAAGAACACGAAAAAATCATCGTACACAGCAGTACTGCTGCTTGCTTACGAGGAGGAAACGAAGGGTACTGATACCAGCTTTTTCCAATAAGTATCCATAGTACCCATACTAAAAATAGAGCAAGGGTGTGTTTAGCAATGGGTACTATACTCTGGGGTATCCGGGTACCAAACTTGGTTGTTTTGGTCATGAACTTGGGAAGGTACCCGGGTATATAAAAGCCTCGAAAAATAGCTAGATTTAGTACGCTCGCAAAACCAAGCTGTCCAGCAGTGCCCCCTGAAAACGATGGGGGGCGCCGCGGTGGAATACTGACGCTCGTAAACCTGATGCAACTCGACTGAGAGAAACGTAACATGCAGTGTAATAGTAGGGACCCAAATTCAAATCGCACACCACCTGGTCTGGATCAGAATGGATCGCCAAATGTCGAAATGTCAAAACGAGCAAATGAGCAAAAAAAAATGGCTTAGAAAAGATGAGTGACACCAACTACCGGTAAAATAGTAGGATCCAAATTCAAATCGCAAATCGTCTGGTCTAGTACAGAAAGGATCACCAACTATCAAAACGAGCAAATGAGCAAAAAAGATGGCTTAGAAAAGAGGAGCGGCAACAAATATCGGCAGACACCGCCGTCAAGCACTATCTTCCGGATCACAAGTGCCAAAATGAGCACAACATATGGCGGAGAAGTGAGGAGCGCCTACGAAAACCGTCAGATACCGTCAACCTTAACCCTTCAACTACTAGGGAAAAAAACTCACTCTAATTCCAAGTGCAAGTGCCAAAATGAGCAGAACATATGGCGGAGAAGTGAGGAGCGCCTACGAAAATCGTCAGATACCGTCAACCTTAACCCTTCAACTACTAGGGAAAAAAACTCACTCGAATTCCAAGTACTTCGTCCCAAAAAACGTGGGTGCAGGTGTCAAGGGGTTAAGGAGTGACAGCAGTAAAACGCCGGAATATACCGTCAGCCTTATTTATAGACCAAAGTACAGACTCATTTGGGCTGGTCGGTGTTACTTGCCCGCGCTTACTTGCGCGGTGGCTATTTTTCTTCTCTATTAGCTTTCAAGAGCTTTTACACGTTCTTCGTTCTCACTCCGTGGCTACGAGTACCTATAAGTAGGAACGAACGCGTGTGTTCTCCCTATTCAACTTGCGACACCCTCCGGGTTTCAAGTCAACCTCAATCCCCAAGGGGAACCTTGTACTACTCGTGTATACCTGTCCGGGGTCGCCGAAGAAGGTACCCTCGCTGCGGCTCATTTCTGGAGGAGGCGAGGTAGCGACACTGCAAGGAACGCACGCACGCACGCAAGCCAAGCGAAGGCGAAGGCAAAAACGAAAGTGAGGCACGGGTGAAGGTGATGATGGGGGCTGGTCGCAATATAACTCCCACAGCTGGGGAAAATCGAAAAATGAAAACTTGACCTCTACACGGCGAAGTCGTCAAAAAAGGACAAGGTATTTTTACGACTCTGACGGATACCGACCGACCGGTACTTACATAGTAGTAGGTAGTGGGGGTGTGACATCGTGTGACGCTGCTGTGTGTGTGGTGTGTGCAGCTGGGTGTGTGATATGTTTTAATTTGATGAGGGTTTCCTGGAGATTTTGTACGAAATGTTGCCCAGGAAACGTGATTTAGGGGATGATAAATTGCCCTCCCTGGAGTTTCTTATTAATAGATAAAATACATCGGGTACCTAAGTACCCCGGGCCCAAAAACCCGGCGGGCATGAAAAACACGTGACGGGTATTGGCAGGCCAGGTAATACTGGCGAGTACCCGGATACCCGGATGAAATTGGAATGAAGGGTACCGGTAATAACATAGCTACCAGTACCAGGTATGTGATACGTACGCGTACAGTTAGTATAGACTAGTGCTGTATAAACAGCAGCAGTGCAGAGTGTAGATGTGCGCACATGTTTGCCGGGTGGGATCTGTACAACACGGCTTTTACTGCACAACATCATACCAGTACTTGGTAAGATCTAGATCTAGATGATCTAGATCGTAATCTCTCCGATGTGTGGAAGCTAAATCCCCCCGCGCCTCCCGCCCTCCATGATATGGTACCACAACCTTCAAGCAGTATACATAGTCTACACGCGCGCAAGATACCTACCATACAGACCCCACCACGCAGACATGATCGGTTGACAGATCGTGCGAATCATATAAATCAGGACCTATCTATCTGCCCCCACAGATGTACCAGAAGCCAGAAGGTAAACTTGAAAGAAAAAAACCCCGGGAAAATGATCTGTCCGACATGAAACACGCTATTTTACTGTAGTTATTTCGCTCCAGACATCGATTTTCGAAGACCCGCTGCTGCTCTCTGTCGCTTGCGATACATGATGAATATGAACGGGACGAAAAAAAGTTGGGCAGCAGGCTGCTCGTTCATCGACGAAGATGTACCCGTGCTGGCAGGCGCCCACAAGCTCAACTCCCCGCATGTAAGGCAACACAGGAAACGAAGGGGTGGTTGGCACATGGCGTAACATGAGGCAGTCATTTCAGTTGGCTGGTTGGTGTGTGGGCGTCACATCAGCACCAACAGCCAGGGCATCAACTGCCGGAACTTTGTACTCTTTGCTGTCGTACAGCAGACTCTGCCAGACGGAAATACAAGGACCTTTTGATATTCATGCTAATACCAAAACGTATACTATATTTCCGTCCAGATCGGTAACAGATAGCCGATATGGCCCGAAATATAATGACCGTTTTATTACTGTTAGTAAATACGGTCATTATATTTACGTCCAAATTTGTACAACGTTGGACGGAAATTTAAGTAGCGTTTAATCATCACATTAATAAAATAACGGTCCTTATATTTCCGCCATAGTGGCATATAAAATACCGTCAAAAACGGCTTTAGAGATGGTTCCGGGTTCTTCGTGCGTTGTCAGGTAAGCGGGGTGCGCGAGCGTATTTGGTGTGAAATGCGTGTGCAAGCCAGCAGCATCCACCGCACCAAGGGTTCCACCCCCGCATGACGTGAAGCGTGTAGCCCGGGGACGCTACAAGCGAGCCCCTTGCATGGCGGGCGGGACAGGCGGTACCAGAAACAAGCGGGAGTCGCTGGTGGTGGATGCAACACCGCCCAAAAATGAAAGATACCACCCTCTATTCAAGTATTTTTCAGTTCTTGCTGATTTTTAGGACGGGTTGGACCTGTCTGACTTTGGCAACCCTACCACGTCTCCTGCTACCTCCGTCGGAGAGCACTCCTCTCTCCGAGCACGTTCGCTCACCTTGCTTAGTCGACGGTGTAGAAAGAGGGCAGGCGGGGAGAGGGATAGCAAGGAGGTCCGGGATTGTGCGTGATTCGAGGTTTGGTGGAACGGACGGAACATCATCCGCAGACGCCTCCATATGATACGTACGTAAGAATAACCGTCGAAAAACAAAACGACAAACGAAAATGAAAAATGGATCATGAAAATAAAAATCCGCGGCTGAATCATTTGATTCAGATTTTACATTTTAACGGATGTTTTTCAACTGCTGTTGCAACGAGATTTAGGAGAAGCTTACACGCATGCATGTGGTATGATATACTTGTGAGGTACATGGATGTACCATCTAATCGAGCTTCCTATACTTGCGGCCAGTTGCCTGTGGTAACAACAGGAGAACGCAGAGCTTTCAGTTTCTAGTAGTAGAGCGACTTGATTTTGCCGTTATTCTCCTCCCTCGGTCAGAGGGAATGGATCGAATTTCGGTCTCCGGAACACCTCCTCCCCACACTGTTGGCTTGACGGCTTGGACGCCCTTCGCTTGATGTCTGCTCGTCCGCGCAACCCACCACTACCTGGGGGCGGTGTTCGCTCTGAACTCCTACAGTACAGAGTATCTGAACCGTACGTACGTATGACCCACTTTATGACCTACATCAATTAATAATATGATTCCAAGTCTTCCGTACGCACAAAAATTATATTCCCCCCCCGCATCGCTGTCCTCCCCAATGGGAATATTATGCTTTCAATTTCTAGTAGAGCGACTTGATTTTGCCGTTATTCTCCTCGCTCGGTCAGATGGAATGGATCGAATTTATCTACGAAGTTTTACCGGCGTTTCCAGTTGCTTCGATTTTTGCGGAGCTCTTCAACCTTACCAGGTATGTGGGAATGGGGGGGCGGTCATCCAACTATTCTGTACCTGGACCTAAACAAGTTAGTCTTAAGAGGTGTACGAGTAGGTATGTACGCATTTGCAGTACGCAAAAATGGGTGACGCAAACATGTGCGAGTAACTCTCTTCTCGAGGCTGATTCCTGGTCTACGGTGTACTCTTGATTTACTTTCCTGCTGAGATCGCGGGTACGTCGCAAGTTGCATGACTGTGCTGTGGCAATCGGCACACAAAGAAAAAATGCTGCACCGGTATCTGTAGGACTCGAACCAAGCAGCTCACAAGTCATCATCGACTCGTGTTACGTTTAACAACCGGCAACCTGGCGAATCAATTCCCAATTATCACTTGTGATCTCTAGGATGAAGACTCAGGATGGGCATCGGGTGCTCTGATTTTGTAGAGAAAACGGTTCAAGGTGAAGACAACAGACACACAAAATTCATCACCCTCGAGGAATCGCGGCACAAAAGCGGCAAAAGCAATGCTTATTCTTAGTATTAACTCGCGAGTTTTGCAAGCCGGCGCAGCTCGTACAAGCGAGCTCGTCGCGCATCGTCCTCGCACATTTCAACCCCCCCCACCGCCGTAGCAACATCGCCATCATTCCCTCCATGTCCCGCACCGGACCCATCCCCTACGGTGTTCCCGCCCCCACTCAGGACTTCAAACCCGAACCCCTCTTCGCCGAACGCCTGTTCCACTATCTCGTACGTTACGCCTGCCCTTGGAACATGGCACAGGAACATCCGTCCACCTGGCGCCAACATCTCACGAACCGTTCCAAGGAACGGTGCCAGGAGGCAGTGCTTGTAGAGCACATCCCCTGCCAGGATACAATCGAAAACCTCCAGCGGAGGGGCTCCTCTGTGCGGCGAGGCAAGCGCACTGCCCGGAAGCGCTTCCTCCTCTTCTTGCTGACGGTGGTCAAGCCCAGCCTCACCGAGTTCGGTCAGGGATTCGGTCGGGGATCGTGCAACACCAACGCCCCCTTCATCTGCCTCTAATAAAGGCGCAGCCCTGTCCTCTACCACCGGCGGTGTTGATTCTTCCTCGCTGTCGCGCTCTACCTGGTGTCGCTTTTCTTTCTGCGATCTTAGCGTTTCCCAAGCGGAAATTTCGCCACGGAAGGCGGCTGTCGATACGGCGTCGCCCCACCTGTCGCCCAGGAAAAGTTGACACAACAGGAGGGAGTCGAAGGCGGCGTGGGGTGACCAACATTTCACTCACTAACAAAAAATAACGAAACTGTAGTGGTTGTGGGCGTGGTCGTGGTTGCTGTCGTTGTCGTTGCAGTGAACACCGCGCTACGAGTATCAGTAGCTGTTTTAAGCTCAAAGAGGGCTGTAAAGAAGCACGCCCCTGGCACAAGCAGGTACCGTACGTATTAAGAAAGCCAGTCACACCATCAAGTCATCGCTATGGTTGGTATTGGTGGTTGGGCCGGCACAGACATGCCATACATCATATGCATTGGCCAAAAGAGTGCTGCCTTGACTGCAGGGTTTCAATAGCGATACCGCTGAGACAAGACTGCTGTGTGGTGACATACCATGAATCAATAAAGGCCATGTCTTTAAAGAAGTTGTTGATCAGGCAGGGCTTGCGGGAGGAAGTCTAAAATAATATCAATGAAACGATAAACGTTTCACATTTCGTTGAAGCACATGCCAACCAGGTAGACAACAGCGGTACATCTGATACGACTAAACCAGCACAGCAGTAGCAGCATCATCGACACACTCTATACAGCACCACTACCGATCGGCATGCAACTCAGCGGCATTCAGTAGTGCTGACACAACAGTAATTAGTAGTGCTGAACGATTTCTAAGGGGTGCGTCTCGACCGAACCTCACCGCAGAACGGTGACAAGAGCCAGCTCGGCAGGGATCCCGTTATCTCTGACGTTCTTCGCTGCCATGGCGACACACCTGAAGCAAAACCAGCAGGCGGCCGCGGCGGCGGCGGCGGCAGCGGCAGCGCAAACCAACGATAGCAAACGTCAATGATGCACGAGCGATCACAACAGAAAGAAAAACAGCCAAAGAGAGACGCTCGCAACGAATCCAAGCATCAGGCAGATATATACGGGTTAACAGTTATGATCAGCGTTTGGCGGTGCCATCCCATGACCCACCCCCCCCCCCTTCTCCCTTTTAGCGTACCCGGCGGGGGGAAACGCGAATCTGAGGTCGTATACCGGCTGCTATACCTGTACGCGGCTGTAGGACGACGATAGAGGCAGGAGGTATATAGGCAGGCGGTTCCAGGCGGTTACGTCCTGAGACTGACGTGACGCAATGCGCGATATAGCACGATTAAAGGGGCACGAAAAATGCCTCCTCCCCCCCACCCCACCCCGACTCCACCTCTTTCCTCCCTCCCCAACCGATGGGTGCCGGAAAGGATAAGGAGTGCTGACGGAATTTGTCACTTTTGTTGTTGTTCTCACAATAGCTCATCGTCAAATCTATTAATAGTCCGTAGTCACAACACAGGCCCCAGAAAATATGGAGTAAAGTATGGCCGCCTGGGGATGAGGGTGACGCGGGGATCCTTCCTAACCTAACGCCGGCCGGGGGGCGGGCGGGGGGTCTAGGGCCTATTAACGCCAATACCATCATATCGTGCGGCAAAAACGGGGCACCGTGGCTGCAGCGTCTCGCCGCCTGGTGGATGATGGGCTTCCACCCAATTCCAGAATTGTCGAACGCGCTTTAGCACGATACCCTGTTCGCGATGGCACTGGCGGGGCAGAGAGGGGCGGCCATTGTCTGAGCGCTGCTGCTGCTGCGGCTGCCGGTCTGCCGGTGGCATTGTACGTTTTGGGGAGTTCCCCCAGGGATGGCGTACCCTCAAGGGTGTCATTTATCTCTGCTTATGGTCTTTTCCCCAGTCGATTGCGTTTCTCCCAAGCGATAGCTCTTCTTGCATTGTGGCATTTTTTCCGGGCGATGGTGGCGGGAAATGCCCAAATGTCAGGCCGCTGCGTTACTGCGTGTACTGAGGCGGCGGCTGTTAGTTATACTCGTAGTGAAGCAATGGCGAGGGTGAAACCACGACAAATGACATAATTTTTGGGAATCGACACGCGGCAACGGCATCTGAGCTGGCTCTCACTTGTCATCGCCGTCCGTCATCACCACCGGCGCCGCTCCCAAGCTGTGCGCCAGCATGCTGACCAAGGCCGTCCCCGCGCCGAGCTCCAACACCGCCCTCCCCGTCAGATCCAACTTTTCTGCGCCCGGCCTTGCGCAGGCTTCAACCAAGTAGGCGCATAGCAGAAGAGAACCCTCCCAGAGTCGCTGCCCGCTAATTTCCTCCCTGCACCGTTTTTGATAATGATGAGACACGTTACATGTTATCGCTGTGTTCAGGTATCATCGTATCATAGAGGGAAACGGAGGGCAGCAGAAGGGCACGAGCGCTATTGATAGAGGGTCAGTCGTGAGTTGTTCTTCTGCAATGAATTTTCCAAGGTTGTGTTCTGTAGGGTACGTACAGAAGCGTACCCGGGGTATTTACCCGGGTATTACCCGTACCCGACAGTTCTGTGTGTTCTGTAAGAGATGCATACCCGTACCCGACACTTCTGTGAGTTCTGTGCGACTTTCACACCCGTACCCGGAACTTCTGCGTGATCTGAAAAAAAAATTATACCCGTACCCGGGGTACGGGTACAACATCTTATAGCTGGACCCGAAACTTCTGTGGGTTCTGTACAGCACCCATACAATACGCGAAACTTCTGTGAGTTCTGTAAGAAGTTCATACCCGTACCTGAAACTTCTGTGAGTTCTGTAAGAAAACAATACCGGTACCCGAAATTTCTGTGAGTTCCTGCAAGAAAAAATACCCGTACCCGAAATTTCTGTGAGTTCTGTACGCACGTGGCACAATACCCGGGGCGCGGGTATACCTTTGTAGAAATACCCGGGGTAAAACGCCAGGTATGGGTTTTACCCGGGAGGGGGGTGTCGGGTATGTTCTACATTCTGACGTCACATCACGTCACACATAAACAAAACACACCCATAAAAACAAACTCCCCTGCTGTCTGGCACAGAACCACACACCGCACGCACACACAACGGCACAGCAGTCCATGGAAAGTGAACATGGACGACGCAGACCCTCAGAATGGATCACCGCCAAACGCATCTACAGACCCTCAGAAAGGATCGCCGTTAGACACACCGCCAGACCTGAGCGGCGGCACACGGCCAGACCCGAGTGATGGCAGTCCACCTCTGCCAGAAGAAACGAGCGGGGCAGAGGAGGTGGAGGTGGTCGCCGGCGAAAAAAGCGTGCCCGTAATCAAGCCGGCGATTGTCTACGACTCGAAAGGAGGGGTGGTTGACCTGCCGGAGGACACCATCAAAGGCTTCGATAGCTTTGTGGTGCCGAACGGCTATCGGAGAGAAGGCACCCGCGAACGGTAGATCATGTACTCGCTAGGAGTCTACGTCGTCCCGCTAGACAAGAACGACGAGCGACACAAGTACTATATATTGCTTAGCCAACAGACCCTGCCGCAAAGACAAGGTGGTCGTTCTGTACGACTTCCATCCCCGTACCCGGAACTTCTATGCGCTCTGTAATAACTTCTGTGAGCTCTGTACGCCGACGGAGGAATACCCTGGGTACGGGTATATACCCTTGTACCCCGGTGTGGGTAGGGTACCCCCGTGCGGGTACAGGTAAGGGTATCACATGTTGTACCGTACCCGAAACTTCTGTGGGCTCTGTACAGCACCCATACAATACCCGAAACTTCTGTGAGTTCTGTAAGGAAAAAATACCCGTACCCGAAACTTCTGTGAGTTCTGTAAGAAAAAAACACCCGTACCCGAAACTTCTGTGAGTTCTGTAAGAAAAAAATACCCGTACCCGAAACTTCTGTGAATTCTTGAAAAAAATAATACCCGTACCCGGGGTACGGGTACAACATCTTACATCCAACACCCGAACCCGATACTTTTGTGAGTTCTGTACAGCACCCATACAATACCCGAAACTTCTGTGTGTTCTGAAAGAAATAATTCCCGTACCCGAAACTTCTGTGAGTTCTGTAAGAAAAAAATACCCTACCCGGAATACACAAACCCTATGCATACAGAACATGACCTTGGAATTTTCGTTGAAGATGGAAACGATTACTCGTTGATGATGAGTGGCATCGCAGGATACGTACGTATGGTATGGACAGCAGCAGCGGAGACAAGCCACCAGTTCAACAAGAGCCGGGGCTGGCCGTGCGACTTGCATAATGGAGAATGGCCTGGATGCCGGAAACGGGGCGGAGAACAGGAGGCGAAGAGCTAACAGCACGACGACCGACAGCGTACACATTCCAAACTGTAGTTTGGCAAGTAGCAGGGTCTGCATCAACATGCCCAATGTAATCGACCGACGAGGGCTACTGCTATTTCTATGCAACTCGCACCATCAGAACATGCACACACGGCCGTTGCATCGTCTCCAATGCGGTGCAAGCTGCAACGTGTGGCGCCTCGGGCCGAGCGCCCCCTACGAGCGCACGATTACAAGGGTGCGTCTCCAATGGTACTCGGTACAACAACGAGTACAACAATAATTGTAACAGCGGAGCCACGCAAACGTACGAATTTGGTACAAGAATAGCTCTAGTTGTCTTGATCTGAGAGGTGGGGTGAATTCGATGGCTGGTGATACCCTTACTATCGTGCTGTTGCATAGTCGCTGTGGCGTTGCGTCGTTGCGCATAGCGGCTGTATGTAGCAGCAGGAGCAGCAGCAGCCGCGGTAGCAGCAGAGTGTAGCAGTGGGAACACCAGCAATCCCCATGTGTCAAGATTCAATATCTACTGCTGCAGATCTACGACGATTCACTGCTGCTGTGTGGTCCTTTGGTTTATTACTCTCTGTACCTGCGCGTCTCCAAGTCTAGCAGCATCTCCAGCGGCAAGGCCTCATTGGCGACAGTGGTCACCTTGAACACGTGCTCCTCCGACAGCTGCACCTCTTGCACGTCGTAGTCCAGCTCATACTCCTCCATGTTGCCGGGCTGGGACTGTGAAAACTAAAACCCAGTCCCAGAGAGGAAGGGGATGTTTAACGACAATCCCCTCTTTTAAGACATCCCATCCAAGGTGATAATTGAGTCAGGCACACGACATGCGACATAGCACACGCACCCAAGCCGCAGGGAAACACGGACACAGGCCTGTGAACTGCAGCGAGACTGGATTGAAGCGTGCGCTCTACCCACCTGTGCACAACTCGGTCGGCATTTTGCATCTGCGACATTTCTCCTTATTGCGTTGCGGGGGAAGAAGTTACAGCCCAGGTTCAAGTCTCAACAGAGCAGCTGCTGCTGCACAAGCTGCCTGCACCAAATATATAGAAGCGAAAGGCAACCCCCCCCCCAGCCCCCGTATTGCAACGCGCTCGTTCCTGCGACAAGATGGCGCCCCTCAGACAAAGATCGACGCGGTCCTTCCCATCCTCCTCGGTGGTGGGGCCCGCGCGCCTCGTCGCGGGGCTGCTGCTGACGGGGTCCGCGCGTTCCGTGCACGCGCTCGTTCCGAACCCCGTGGTTTCGAGCAATCCGACTGCCTCGTACTCGTTTCGCGGTCCACCCCGGCCGATTTCCCGGCCTTGCGTGAGACGTAGGGGAGCCTGGGCGATGGGGCTCTCGGCCCCCGGGGAGGGCGAGGCTGGAGACATTGACTCGTCCGAACTGTACGCGGACATGCGTCGGCGGCTAGAGGTAAGCATGCAGGGGGGGGGGGTGTTTGCCTCTCAGCTCTTTTGCTTGAAATGACTTTGTTGTTGTGCGTGGTGGCGGTATTGGGAGTGAACATGGGAATCGTCGTGCTGGGTCTGTGGCTCTCTCCTACTACTTGTTTCGCGTTGTTTTGCCTGCCCTGTAATGTAGTGGTGCTGTCTTGTCTGGCAATGCATGTATACACACACACGTGTGTCCTATCTTCGTTTGACTCCGGTAACGACGTGGCTTCTAAAATTCGAAAATAATCCGCGTTTCTTGAGGCGGTTGCTTATGAAACACTCACTTGACTTGAGGGCGTTGAGAGGTGTCGTGGGTGGGGACAGCCAAACAACAATGCCGTAGCTCACCTGCGGCACTACCAAGCAAGACAGCCATCGCATGGGCGTCGGAGTACAGCTGCCGGACCCACAGTAGAGCTCTTGTATGATACCCATATGGCTGCTACTCCTGTGCTGTAAGGATTTTCTCGCTGAAGAACCCTAAGCGAGGTCAGTAAAGTGAACGCCGCTTTCCCCTGCTTCTTTATCGTCCCCTACATGTGTCACGTAGGTCGAACTTCTCTCCGCTGCACTTCATTTTACTCCACTTCCCATTTCACCCCCCCCCTCACCTGGTCTTCCGTTTACATTTTGTTGTTGACAGCATGTCTGCATGTCATCTCATCATACAACCGCTGTTGTCCCCGGCCCCCTCTCCCCTCCCCCCCTTCCCCCCGCCCACCCCC
>JAYJMJ010000195.1:1884916-1896558 GCA_036873875.1 Laminaria ephemera | reverse complement strand
GAGCGGACACACCATCATCACAGGATCAGCACCAAGGCAGCCAGCAGCACAGCCTGCGCTGCGCTGCACTCGGCTGGTATGCCGTGTGTACCTAGAGCCGCAAATGGGAACCGCTCGCTGGGTTTCCTGCTGTTCTCTGCTGCTCTCGTGTGCTTGCTGTCGTCCGATCAAATCAGCATGTTAACGCAGCAACCACTTCGTTGCCTTGACGCAAACGCTGGTGCTGGTTCGTCCAACAGCAGCGCATCAAGTACACAGCGGGGAACACAGCAACAGCACAGGCAGCAACAACTGCGAGACAGCATTTGTACTCGGCAAGCATCCGCCGACGCACGGAGGGAGACGGAGCGACTCCGGGGCGCGGCCAGACGGGAGGCCCAAAGGTACGTGCTCATGGTATGGTGCCGTACGGTGGTGGTCATGATGCGTTGTACGGCTGAACTCTGGCGCAAGACCTTTCGCGCAAACTTGTTTTTACAAAACTAACCAATCTTCTACACACGTATACCCAGGGGTCAGCGACGGGTCGAAGCGGCAAGGGGCAGCGCTAACCAAGCTAGGGAGAGGGAGCGGCTGTGGAGGGCGGCTAGACTTGTAGCGGCGAGGGACGGTGCTCACCCAGCTAGGGAGAGGGAACATGAAGCCCTAAGGTACGTGTTCGAGGTACGGTGGTGGTCATGGTACACTGCTGTGAAGAACTCTCGCGCAACTTTTTTTCAAAAACTAAATGGAAAAAGTAACCAAACCGTCTGCACACGTACACCCAGGGACCAGCGGTGGGTCGAAGCGGCGAGGGACTGCACTCAACAAGCTAGGGAGAGGGAGAGGCTGCGGAGCGCGGTTAGACGTGTGGCGGCGAGGGACGGCGCTCACACAGCTGGGCAGACAGAGCGGCTGCGGAGCGCGGCTAGACGTAAAGCCCAAAGGTATGATACGAGGGTTTCGGTTTGTTTAGGTCTACTGGCGGGAGACCCTCTTTTCACGTGTATCCCTGCTCTCGCTGCGTTTTCAAAAACAACTTTAAAAGAAATGGAAAAACTAACCAACCGTCTAACAAACGAACGACACACGCACAGGTACACCCAGGGACCAGCGACGGGTCCAGACGGCGCAAGCGGCGAGGGATAGCGCTGAACAGGGAAGAGAGGGAGCGCATTGCCCAAACGCCGCCGATGGAGGCGGTGGTGGCGGTGGTAGTGGTGCTGCTGCTGTTGTGTTGGGTTGGTTTGGGTTGCGCCAGGTTATTTACACCGCGCACAGCACCGGGCAACACAGCAGCGCGCAGCTAGGTGCAGTCTATCTGCAGCCTGCTTCCACACCCCGCAGGATTGCCCACGTCCAAGCAGACGCCGCCGATGGTGGTGGTGGTGCTGCTGTTGTGTTGGGTCGGTTTGGGTTGTGCCAGGTTATATACCCCGCGCCTAAAAATAGCCACCCCTTTCGAGATGGCTGAAGCCTGCCTTATACCTGGTAAATAGGTTTTCTGTGCGCCGCCGGTCACTCAATCAGGATCGAATACGTTCTTTCAAATCACCGTTGTGTTGGGTTGGGTTGTGCCAGGTGTTGCCCTGTACCAGGGAAACACATGTATGTATGTCCCGCTGAGAATGACAGCAACAACGACAACACAAGGACAACCAACAACAGCAGCAACCGCTAGCCACACTCCATTCTACCAGCGCACACAAGTTGACGACAGTTACAAATGTCCTGCTGCGCGAGTTCCTAGCGACAGCTATACTACCTTCTTATCCTCGGCCACCACCTCCCAGCGCGGCTGATTCTTACTCGTGCAACAGCAGTGCCGCTGTTGATCCATGACACTACTCTCAACAGTAATTACTGGACTAACGCAGAACTGCTGTTGCCCTTCCTATTGTATCCAGAAATGCTCAGCGTGCAGAGCACTTGCCATCTCATCTATACGGGCTGCGACGCTGAGACGCTTTGACAGCAGCGCCTGGTGGTGGCTGTTGTAACGTTTTCCTTCGTCGGCTTTGGGAAGGGCTTGTATGCTTTGCTTGGATAGTGGAGACTGCTCAAGGTATGTGCGCAGTCTATCCTATGCATAGTAACTACTGTAGTAACACCGGCTTCACCCATCAGCATGATCGCATCTAACTAGCATCTAACGATTCCTTATGTAGCTCTTCGGCAACGACCTCTTCGCTCTCTTGCTGCCACGTCTGGGATGCCGCGATTCCAAGCGGTTCTGCTCGATGTTCTCCAATGCACCGTCGCTCTGAACTCTGAACCTCTTGTGGTACCAGGTATCAAGAATCGCACTGGCTCGTATCATACCATACCATATCATATGACACGTTACCCTACCTCGTTGTTTGTTGTTGGTATGACAGGTGTCCGAGACGTGCTCGCAATGTTACTGTACTCACCGAGTCTCGTCAGCTAAGGACCCATTCACGCTGGACAAGCCTCGGCTAGCTCGTGAGCTTGCAACACCCCTTCTTCCAGCATAAGCTAGCAGGCGCTTCGATGTCACGGAGGTCATCATCATCTTCAGCTTTGCACAAGCTAGCTGTCTATTCTTTCCCCCACCAGTGCTGATTTCGAAACGCAATCGCGAGTGACCCTCCCTGACTATGGCTAGGACGTTCCACGGTAAGGCAGAGTAGTGCACTTTATCCCCTTCCTGCTACAATCACACCGCAACTGGCTGCAGCCTGGGTTGATTCAGTCGGCATCGTACTAAGGCTATTTCATTGAACCCCTACTATGGAAGACTATTATTTTGGATGGAAACCCGTTGTTTCCA
The DNA here is from genome assembly GCA_036873875.1 of Laminaria ephemera. NCBI lineage: Eukaryota > Phaeophyceae > Laminariales > Laminariaceae > Laminaria > Laminaria ephemera. Next base: position 1,893,785 of record JAYJMJ010000195.1, on the reverse strand, counting down.
CCGCACAAATCTACGACGATGGCCAACATCAGCCATCAGCGGTATCTAAGCCAGGAGCAGCCCTGGCGGAGTTCGAAGTGCGGAGTGGACCCCATTGGTGCTATCACATGTCTTGATCACACGAGTCTCGTCGTCGGGAGTTCTTTCTCCAGCTGCTACTGCTGCTGGAGAGCGTGTCAGGTAGGCTGAGTGTAATTTTTTTTGCTTATAAAAATCTCAACGTGTGAGGCAAACATGTTTCGTGTGGTTCGGAGGTTGACTCGCGTTGTCATGTCGTGCCTATGCCCTACCCAGTCTTAGGTGGCGCTGCTTTACCTGGTAGCACCATCAATCCCAAGGAGAAGCTCCTCTCATCGCGATACAGCAGATCGCCCAGCTCGGCTATAGGTTGGCGTCATGACCAAACTACAGTCTGTGGGTTCAACCACAAAGAACCTCCAACAATATACACCACGATATCCTTAAATATAAGGACCGTTTATATATTAATCAATAACTAAAAGGTTCTTATATTTCCGGACATAGCGGTACGAACTTGAGTAAAAAAGTACGTGGCAGCACCGAACGGACGTGCGGCCTGGAGAGGCTGAGTACCATGACTCTCAGCAGCACTCGACGATTGCTTCGCGAAAATCAGCAGGCTGCATCCGCGGCTGATCATCGCTCGGCGGTCGCAGAAGCACCACTCCTACCGGCTACCAGCGCTGCTTACAGCAGCAGTACAGTACTGCGTGATCTGACTTGGTTAATTTCCACCCACCCCTGATACCAGTAGCTACGAAGTGTTTCTTATTGTATCGAAAGTTCCGATGAATCGGCGATCGTATCGGTAATCGAATCGGAAACAAAACTGCCCCGGTATCTGGTAAAAACGCCTTGGTTATGGCGGGGAAGGGATGGCACTCTACCCCGCCCCCCTGTGGCCACAGACGGCCAAACAGGAAGGATATAAGATAAGCATTTTTTTTTGTGTAATATGTGGAACAAACGTGATGAGCGCCCAAATGTTGGAGGTGTCTCTGTTAGGAATAGGAACGGTGCTCGGTCTCGAAAGGGATGCGTGGTCTATGGTCAAATGACTACGTCGTGTAAGGCAAGCAACAAATACGCCCCTCCCCGCCCCCTGTTGAGAGGGTCCAAGGTGAATAATTCGATGAGAGGGGTCAGAAAAGCATAAATGTATACTCCTTCGGCAGTACCATGACACCATGACTGTATTTCCTGTACCTGGCACCCTGGTATGTTATTATACAAGGTTCCCCTTCGGGATGTGGCTGACTTGAAATCCCCCGGGGTGTCGTAAGTTGAAAAGGGGGAACACAGGCGTTCCTGTATACCAGTATGAGCCTATTTGAGTTTCGATGTTGTGTGTTTTGATTTTCTGCGCATGGCGTGAAGGTGTGGTCGTGATTATATCTCCTGCTGACCGTCGCACACACACAAAAGGCGAGCGCTTGGAGTGCGGCGGCTGCTGCTGTGTTGCACCGCTTCTGCTGTTGTACCGCTGCTGTTGGACAGCATGCTGTGGCTGCGCGGGTGATTTTGAAACTCAGAGGACGTGCGGGTTGAACTCGTCCAGATTGTGTTCCTTACGATGGCAAGCACACGCACACGCAAACACACAGAAGCACCGTTTGTGGCTTCCACAAAGGGCAGACCTATACTTTGAATCGCGGCTGCTGTTGTACCGTGGCTGCCACAAAGCCAAGAGCTTGGAGGGCGGTGTGATGCAGATACTGCTGCAGCAGACAACACCGCAAAATAACAAAACAACTGATTGTGTAGGTTTCCATGATACCTACTCGGCTCAGCAAGGCGGAACGCGATCCTTTGAAAAATAACTTAATCGCGGGTTTGAACGTCCAGAGCACGTGCCATGGAGCCCGGTCGGGATCCAGACGTGCATGTACCGACGGGCTTCCTGCGTGCCCCGCAGCCGACAGCAGGAGGAAGGGCCCTCGGCCGCCGCACAAGAGAATGCAAATGTGCCAAAAAGGTGCATTTTGTACTTATACATACTTCCGCCTCGCATATCGTTTATCGTATCGGTAGAGGACTTTTTAGCAATCCAATCCGATCCGATGAATATCGGATTGTTTGTCAGATATCGTTTTTTAGGCCCGTATCGCTCGGAATCGATTGTTGTTCCGATATGAAACACTAACTACAACACAGCAGGCGCCCCGTACTGTACCTGTACCCTGTATTTGGCTGGCGCTCTCCCTCGCCTGTAGCTACTGAACTGCTGCTGTGTGTGAACGTGTCGGGTTCCTACTCATAGCTCACAGTAGTGATGAAGACATTGGCATTGACCGCTGGCGACAAACAGGACAGACGACCACACATGAAACAAACCAACAATCGGTTCGATCGATTCGGGATGAGCGCATGTGACCCAGGCAGTTGTGATTCACGAAACAGACAGACAGACAAGGAGTCAGCAGAAGCAGGAGTGCATCACACGCGTCCGAAACCACAGCATTTAGAAAATACCAACAAAATTAGCATTTTTCGACTGCTCTGCGACGACTACTATATGCCTGGTATCGGTTCAAAACTCAGAACTACTGCCAGCGTTGTACTACGTATCATATTATTTGATGCTGACCGACTGACTGATACTGTCTGCTGCGGCGCGTCTCACCGTTCGCGAACAATTCCTGTCGACCGTTTCAGTGATACCAGGGTGTTGGTTCGAACTCTGGTACTGTACACGTATGATGTATTACAGCACTCCTATAACTGATATCTGACACCTGGTATGAATATATTTCCAGGTACGAAGTGATAGTGACCAAGTACAACGGCATGTTGACTACCAGGTATGTGGGTTTCTCAGCACCGCTCCCTTTCGACCACCATCTATCCCCTACCCTCTACCCCCTAACCTTTATGATAGAGCCGTGCTGCTGGGGCATGGCAAGACCACAAGCCGCAAAACAAGCAAAATTGCGAAAAACAAATACATTATCAATTTTTTCGGTTTGAAATATCCTCCAGCGCGAGAAACCCGACCGACAGGACTCCACCCAGACCGTCAACATGAAGAATGGGGCTGTCTTCGCATGGAAGCAGTACTGCAACAAACACCCACACTTTGCATCTACATGGAGAGCCATAACTCGTTCTCCTACTTTGCTCCACGTGTTGCCACCTACACTTTTCAGGTGAATATGGTTTGTCCTCAACTCGTTTTTTTTCAGGTCCGGACCAGCGACCTTCGAATCAGCGCATAGTCGTGTGCAGTCGGTCTCGTGTGAAGCTCGACCCCCCGCAACTGATCTGCGCCGGCCCCTGTCCGAGGATACCGTTCTCGGCGGGGACAAAACTCTTGCTACAACTGTTACATAAGTCACATTCTCAGGCGGTTCATGCAGCAGAAGACTAGATTGCCCCCACTGCTCGGCCAAATATGTGGCCGATGGGGTAGGCATAAATACGAAACTAATAAAAACTTAGCTGTACTCAAGAACAATCTGATTGTTTTTGTTGATCAATTTAATGTTTCCCATCCCACACTACAGTTGTTGTTGTTGTTGTTGTTGTTCTCACATCAAGTCTCATAATCGAGTCCGTGGTCACAGGACAGGCTTCAGTCACTCTGGAGTGGAAGAATACCTCAGGAAAAAAATAAAACAAACCAAAAGTGGTACACGTATATATCATAGCTGAAACAAGTCGTACATCCGCCAAAAAATAAATAAAGTGAAATCGGAAGTCAGCGTACGTACGTATCAGGCTCATACTGGTACGTACGTTTCAAGACTCGCAACTGAAACCAACTACACCGCATGTCACCAAGGAAACCAAATACAGTACAAATCCGAAGAGTAAAAAATAAATAAAGGAAGACAGAAAGAAAAACGAGATAAATAGAAACCAAAGCAGGAAGATAATACGTACGTATGATTTTACGTAGACTCGCCAGCAGGGGTGGTGTAACGAGGTAAAAGCAAACCACACAGCGCTACGAAAGAACAAAGAACGCGTCCGAAAAATAAATAAATACAACAAGGACAACCACGTATTACACGTAGTAAGTGAGTACATACGTGAGCTCACCAGCAGGGGGGTGTGGCGAAAAATAAAAACCAACTGCCAGCCGGCACTATTAATACGCATGTGTACGAATGACCTGAGGCAGTTGAAAAAGTACTTTCTCGTGATGTATCGTCCGGTTTCCATTCGCATGCAAGGCGTTCTTCGTTTTATTTTCCGTTTCCGGCGCCCCGACGGCCAATCCGTGTTCAAGCGATACATAACCAGCCAATCATGTTCCAGCGTCACAATAGTGATTAGCCGCCCGTGAATGCGCCGTGCATTTCAGTGCCACATACATACATGTGCTACCGCCATCGCCCAAAGTGTACTCCTTGTTAAGTTTAGACGCCCCAGTAACACGATCATTGGTTCCCGACGGCTGTGCGGGCAAAACTCGGCAATGCATCCTGCGCAACGAAACACTTTGATGAATGCATCGGCCTAGTATTCGATTCCATTGGCATTAGCACCCCCACCGCTCTTGCCGCGACCCGACGGGGTTGAAAACTGGTGTAATGAAACCGCCGCGATCTCGCCTCAACTTCCTACGTTTTTTCTCTCTCGGTTGTGGCGAAACGTTTTGCCTCTTTTTTGTATCGACTCAGGCAGCTTTTCTCTCTACGCTTCCGACACGAACGACCAGACACCAACCGAAGCCCGCCACACTTCCAACCGCTGGGATACACCAGCTGGGGTACACCCGCTGGGATACACCCGCTGGGATACACCCGCTGTTTTTCTCAAGCATGGCGGTTGCGTCAAGCATGGCGGTAGCCTCAAACATCGCATTCGTCGGCCGTCTTTCACCGCGGGGGGCACCCTGCTTGCGACACAGCACCTGTACAGCTGGAGCCGACAGCCGCCTCGTGGCCAGCTTAGCAGGGCATCCCAGCAGTGTACCGACCCGCCGCCGTCGCCGCCAACGGTCCTCCGAGTCAAACGCAAAAACCTTACCGTTGCCAGAAACGATCGCAGTGGAGGTGGAATCCCAAGGTCAGGCTGCTGCGCCTCGTGACAGAGTCAAGGTAGGGGCTCGGGGCTACGCCTCGACTGAAGCTGTCGCGGGGCGGGTAGCGGAGACTGGGGCTTGCAGGGGAAGCTGGGCTGGAGGTCGATACCGACGTTTAAGCTCGGCTGGAGGTGCGGTCGGGGGTGAGCTGGTCTCCGAGCACGAGCCCGCGAATTTTTGTCGGAAGGTGAAGAAGACGCGAAGGGAGGACTGGCCGCTGATTCTTCGGTATTTAGACGCGGCAGAGGCTGCTGCAGCGATACCGGCCGCGGCGGCGCAGGCTGTTGCTCAGGCGAACGCGCGAGCGACTGTTGGGGTGGGTGGTGGTGGTGATGATAGTAGTGGTGGTGGCGGTGGTGGTGATGGTGGCACGGTGGTGACACTGCAAATGTATTGCAGCTGTATACAGTTTTTGGCGAGGGCTCGGCGATGGCGGGAAGCGGTCTCCATTTTAGATCGCGTCAGGGCGGCGGGGATGGCACCCGACGCGCGTTGTATGAACTTTGCTATTTTGGCGTGCGGCAGGGGGGGGGAGTGGGAGCGAGCGCTGGACCTGTTACTCCGGAGCGAGGACGGGAACGGCTGGGATGTATACTGCTGGAGCTCCGCTATCGACGCCTGCGGGCGGGCGGGAAAGTGGGAGAGGGCTCTGGCTCTAGTGGAGGAGATGAGGACAGTAGGCGTGGAGCCTAATGTTTTCAGCTATAACGCGGCCATCACGGCGTGTCGGAACGGCGGAGAGTGGCGAAGGGCGGTCTCGCTGCTCCGAGAACTGCCTGGTTTAGGGGTGACCCCGGACGTGATCAGCTACTCGGCGGCCATCTCGGCGTACGGAGACGGCGGGCTATGGCAGGAAGCGGTGGCTCTTCTGAGAGAACTTCCCACGACTGGCATCGCCCCCGACGTCATTTGCTACACGGCCACCATATCGGCCTGCGCCGTGGAAGGGGCCTGGGAGCAGGCCCTCCTTCTCTTGAGGGAGATGTCGTTGAAGGGGATCTCGCCCACTGCCTCGAGCTACTCAGCGGCTATCTCCGCCTGCGGGACAGGGCGGAAATGGGCGCAAGGCTTAGCCCTCCTGAGGGAGATGCAGGTGATGGGCGTGCGACCTAACTCTTTCTGCTACAACGCCTCCATCTCGGCTTGCGGGAGGTGCGGTGAATGGCGCCAGGCCGTGGGTTTGCTTAGGGAGATGGCGATGGCGGGGGTCGCGCCCGACGCGGTGAGCTATTCTTCCGCCATCGCGGCTTCCGGTGAGGGGGGGAAATGGGAGCTTGCCGTGGCCTTGCTGAAGGAGTCGTTGAGGGTCGGTGTCCCCCCGGAGGTTGTCGGCTTCTCGTCCGCTATTGCCGCGTGCGGGAAGGGTGGCCAGTGGGAGCTGGCTGTCGATCTGTTGCGGGAGATGGTTACCGTTGGGGTTACGCCGACTGTCGTCAGTTACAACTCGGCCATCTCGGCCTGCGAAAACGGCGGTCGTTTGGAAGAAGCTTTGGGCCTCCTGAGGGAGATGTTGACGGTGGGCGTCCGGCCGGACTTAGTGAGCTACTCCATCGCTATCACGGCCTGCAGGCACGGCGGGCGTTGGGAGCAAGCCCTGGCGCTGTTGCGGGAGATGCAGATGCCGGACACCGGCATCGCGCCGAACGTGTTTTGTTTCTCTGCCGCCATCGCCGCGTGCGGGGAGAGCGGGCAGTGGAAGCCTGCCTTAGCCCTGCTAAGGGCGATGCCGGCCGCGGGTATCGAACCAAATTGCATCAGCTACAATTCTGCAATCACAGCTTGCGGAAACGGTGGAAAATGGGATCGAGCCGTCGAGTTGTTGAGGGAAATGACTGTGGTCGGAGTCGCCCCCGATGTTGTTAGCTACTCTGCCGCCATCTCGGCTTGTGGTAGGGGCGGGCTTTGGGAGGAGGCGGTGGCGTTGTTGCGGGAGATGCCGTCGGTTGGGATTGATCCCAATCACGTCAGTTACTCGTCTGCCATTGGGGCGTGTAGGAAAGCGAACAATTTTGCCGAAGCTACGCGACTTGTTGCGGAGATGAAGGCGATCGGGATTAGGCCTGATGGCGTCGTTAACGGTACCTCTAGTGCTAGGAAGGACGGCGCGTCATTTGCCAAAATAAGCAAACGATGACATCCCGGCACGCTGTTTGTTTATTCTATTTTGTACCTCGGAGCAAGTTGAAAGCTTGGTGTATAGTGCAGTGAGGAGATATCGACGCCAGAGCCGTGGCAGACTGTGGTTTCTGTTTTCTGTTTTGGTAGAGCACCACTCTGCTGCTGGTTAACCGTCCGCTCCTTCAAGGGTGACTATTAAGGGTGACTATTAATACCAGACACGAGCGTACCAGGCGTTGCTTGCCAGATGTATGCGTCCGTGCCTTCATTTTGTCCACGCGTAACGCTGGTCCCTTTCCATAATCGGTCGATTGTGTATGTACTAATAGTCTAATAGTTTTTCGAGTTTCTTTTTTTACGAAACCAGTGCATGTATCATGTTGAACCTGTATCGGTATTTTTGTGTTTGTTTCAAGTGGCGCTCCAAGGCCTGTTGTGTTGATTTTCTGTGTTGTCCAACAGAGGTGAAGAGGAGTGAGAGATTGTGCGCGTGATGCACGATCAAACATAGCCGAGAAAACAGTAAAACACGTACACAACACCCACGAAACGTGTCGTGACCCTCAAAATTGAAACTGAAACCTTTAGCTCGATGCGACCTGATGACTGATTCCTAATTCTAAAAACCGAGGATCGACTACTCAGTCGGCCGAACTCACAGCTGACGTATTCGCAATACTTATCGTATCACAAAATTTTACACTATTAATAGCTCACTACGCTGCTGCTGTGCTCTACGACCTATGCTAGAGATGGCCGTGTCACCGATAGCGAATAAATAGGTTACTGACTACTACTGCTGTATCTCATGCCAATCCCTGACACGACCACTCGACGGAGGAAGCACACTGTAATGTTCTTATCGATTTGAGTACATAAACCAACTTGGTTCTAAAGGACCCTTGAACAACACTTGCTACAAGTGTCAACCTTTCCGTTGTGTGTTGTCGGAAAGTTACAACTCTAAAGACGTGTGCACTTATCTGTACTTACAATATTTACGTGGGGAGTTCGTTGTTCTGTCGCAACGGAATGGTTTAGTTTCATTATTTGTTTGCCGCGTCGAAATAACGTCAACCGTTCATACTTGGCTTTTGGAAGGGGTGATCAACCCTTCTACAGCTAACACAACAACTATGATACAACACAAAATAGCCCGACAACGTAAGGGCATACAGCTGCTGTGGCAGGCAGAACGGATAAGGTCTACTGCCCGTATAGTATGGGACCTAAAGAGATGATGGGGATCAGGCACGTGGTGGTGTTTTACGTGAATGTTAGTATTTATAATATTTTCGCTATTAGTAGTCAATGATATTCATTTCCTACTGTTTTTGTTTCTGACCGTATCACCAGGGTTTATAGCAGGATGATTTTATGTACGGTACCTATACAACCCGTTTTTTACGGGGACAACCTGGTGTTTTATGTGAATGTTAGAGATTTTACGATTTCGTTATGAGTACTACGTAGTTGATTGTGTCCATTCCTTGTTGTTGGTTTTGAACGTATCACACCAGGGTTTGTACCAGGGCGATTTTATGTACGGCAACTGCACAGCCTGTTTTTCAAATAACAAAAAACAAAAAACAAAGCGAAGGAGAGGGGGGGGGGGGGTGTACTCATTTTATGCATAGCCGTACTCATATTACCACTGACCCTCGCATCCCCACAATCCCGGGACGGAGCACGGCGAGTTTT
>JAYJMJ010000195.1:1857860-1873704 GCA_036873875.1 Laminaria ephemera | reverse complement strand
CGCGATCGGAGTATCACACACAGCTTGCAAAGACGAGTTTCGACGAAATCCTAGATCTCACAGCTGTTGTGTTTTTTTTATTTTTTTAAAAAATATCCGCAGCAGTATCCACGGTAACCCCTACGGCAATATCTGTGGCAATATCTGCGGTAAAGTGCAGCTGTAAACCCCACGGCAATGTCCACAGCAAGCCCCACGACAATATCCACGTCAAGACACACGGCTATGTATTTAGTGGTGTAACATTTCGTTTTATACGGCTTAGAGTGTGATATTGTTTTTTTTAGCGTAAAACTACTTATTTACTAAGCGCCCGGGGAGGGGGGGGGGGGGTGCTAAATACGGTGGAAAATTCACAAACCGGTCTCAGAACAGGCATTATTGGCTCCAGAATGCCGTTCCTTTCGCGCAAGTTATCTTCGTTCGTGATTGAAAACCAAAATCGCACAGTAGCGCGCGGGGCTGACGCGAAGGGACACTGTTTGCATTGCGTTTCGCCGTAGGTTGAGAATTGAAGTGGTGTAACATTTTCGTTTTTATACGGCTGACGCATGCTACGATAGAGCTAGCACGTTTTGGCTGAAACGTTTTCTAAATGACGGGGCTCCTTAACCCAAAATCGTCGCAATTTCGTTCTGTTTTTTGGGAATGTGTTTCGTTGTGTACCTAGGCCAAGGAATTGTTTATCTCGTCTATAATAGCACTACAATAGCACTTTTAATTTTCTCCCAGTCAGTTTTGGGGCGAGGCACTGGGCTCCTCAAGTGAGGAGCCTCAGAAAAAAAATGGTGCAGCTCTACCGTGTGATAATGTTTTATTTATATTCAAAGTAATAACTAAGTGCCCGAGGAAGGAGGGGGGTGATCGATACGGTGGAAAGTGCACAAATTGGTCTCAGCACTGGCGTACTGCGCCGCAGAATGCCGTCCATTTCGCGCATGTCATCTTCGTTTGCGATTGAAAACCAAAATCGTGCTGTAGCGCGCGGGGCGGACGCAAAGGGACACTGCTTGCATTGCGTTTCGCCGTAGGTTGGGTATTGAAGTGGTGTGGTATTTTCGTTTTTATACGGCTTACGTGTGTGATACCTGGTACTGTTTCATTTGTATTCAAACTACTTACGAAGCGCCCGGGGGGGTGACGGTGGTGGCAAATGCACAAACTTGTCTAAGCACTGGCGTAATGCGCCGCAGAATGCTGTCCCTTTCGCGAAAGTCATCTTCCTTCGCGAAAGTGAAGTCATTACCGTGGGACTCGCCGCGGACATTGCCGAAGGCATTGTCGCGGATTATTGCCGCGATTGCCGCCAATATTGCCGTGGGCATTACCGTGGATACTACCGTGGACATTGCCGTTGACATTACCGTGGACATTGCCGTGGACATTACCGTCGGCATTGCCGTGGACATTACCGTGGACATTGCCGTGGACACTGGCGTGGACATTGTCGTGGACATTGCAGTGGACACTTCCGTGGCTATTGCCGTGGATACTACCGTGGGGGTTACTATGGACGTTGCCGTGGACATTGCCGTGGGCCTTGCCCTGGAGGTCACCGCGGTGTGCCGTGGGCTTTGCCGTTTACCGTGGACTTTGTCATGGCGTACTGTAGGTGTTGCCGTAGGTATTGCCGTGGGTATTGCCGTGGCGCTTGCCGTGGGCTTGCCGTGGGTTGCCACAGGCACTGCCGCGGGTTGCCACGGCACTGCCGCGGATTCCCACGGCGCCGTGGCATGCCGTGGCTAGCTATAGGCTTCGCCTCGAATTGCCACAAAAAAGTCAAATAATGTACATCTCCACAAATGTGCCCCATCGCTGGCAGCGAGCGAAGGAGCGCGTGATTGAACACCTGCTAAAAAGCACAGCTTGCCACAGCAGAATCGACAGGATATACATATTTGTCCACGCTGCTGCAGTAGGTAGCCTCTTCTAAGGGACCGTAGTGCGTCGGGGCGGCAGGGTCCCTTGTATACCGACGGCCCAAAATTAATTCGGCCCCTCTAGTACATGACTCGATTTTCTAACGGTCTATCTCATGTTTTTCAAGCGGGAGACTGTGCAATTGCTTGGGGAACGATTTAGTACTGTTAAAACATTGTTCCCGGGGATAACAAAGCGGTAGGGGGGACTTCGTACAAAATATTTTTAAAAAGCCCCGGGGAGAAAATTCCCCGGGGTGTTCTTTCGAAAAACAGTTTTCTCGACACCCCCGCCACAGACTCGTGTGTAACACGCTTCCTCGCCGCCGCGTACCACTCGCTGAACAATCAGCGATGTCGGCTGCCAATAAGATCTACAAGCGAACATGTGTGCAAGAGACATAGGACGAAAATCACATAGGGATGGTTACACCCTTCCTCAGAGGGTAGTCTCGAAGGTGAGACAAATAACAGCAAACAACGAGCGACAGGCCACGAACTACAGTACAAGCAGCAACAACGGATGCGCACTACTCAATGCATACAAGTCGCAGCGGAGCGGAATGGAAAACCGCAGATATGCTTATGGTCCCCCGGGGTGACATCGTTTTTTTCGTGCTGTCCCCCGGGGGAGAGCGGCTAATTTTTGTGTATAAAGTTGTCCCCGGGGATACCACAGGGTAGCGGGGACATCGCAAAAACAAAAGGCTTACTCTCCGGGAATAGCACAACGTTTTGGCCACCTTTTCAGCCATTTGGGGGGAGGGGGCCCAACACATTGGGGGTGAAGTTCACAGAGGATATTTCGGTACATGTATCCTCTTTGTTGAAAACAATACGTATATAGGCTGTTCCTCGAAATAACAGCGGTAAAAAATCCAAATATGTGATTTTTTTCTTGTGTTACCGGTGATGTTTACCGCAAAGGTGGGGTGCCGTACATCCCTGCTACGTAAGGTATGGCGCTCATTCGTTAGGAGCTAAAGCAATTACAAAATAGTAAAATCCAATATCATACAACGATCCGACTTTATGGGATAAATATTTAGATTTCCCTCAAAACATGGGGACCGGCGAATGCCCGAGCACATAATAAAAAGCAACTAAGGCCAGTACAAACCGTGGCTTCACGGATTGACACGCAGCGTTCTCTACGCAAGTCCCAGAAGAACAAGGCTTGCCTAATAGTTATCATGCGCCATGACTGGCATAAATATGTACCAGCACTCTCTACGGGGCTTGTCGCTTTGCTTTCTTCTTCCAGGGTTGGACGGTGGTTGGACCACCTAAAGTCCTCTCTCAATTGTAGTTGAAACATGATAGAAGCGCAAAAAATAATCGGACACGGAGAGAGAGGCGTACATTGGTCTCAGGGTGTGTTTATTTCACTCCCGGGGACACGTGTTACGGTGAATATTACGCCTCATCTTCCGAAGGGCCACGTGTCTCCCGATAAATCGGTGTCCATCCATCCCCACCCCCATCGCCACCCGGACAACAATAATAATAGTCAATTAAATTTATGTCTACCGTTTGCTTGATGCATGCATGTGATGCTCTTCATCAAACTGTGTACTGGTAAGCTATTTGACCACCAAGAAGGAATATCAGACATCCTACCCGACGATTGTCCAACGTTCTTGCTTCAAGGGTGAGATAGGCAATAATACATGAAAATCCACGTTGAAAATGTCATACTGTCTACTTCGAGTATAACATGGATATTTAAAACAACGATAATCGGGGTCTACTTCACGCGCCGCCTTGTTGGCTATTCGCCTTGGACACCGGAAACAATCAACGCCGAACGCACCTCGATGCACACAGTCTAAGACGTTGGCAAAGGACAAGCCTTCGAACGATAGACCTCATTCAGTCAGCCCAGAAGGCGTCGGGCTAAATTATCGGCTGCAGATTCAAGGCCAACCGGTGAACACAAAAATAACATAAATACCAGAACACGTAGTACTATCGAGGCAGGCCACAGCAGTACTGATTTCAACTTTGATAAAACGTCAAACCTACACCTTTGCAAAATGATCTTGCTGGTATTTACTGTCGTCGATAGCACCCACAGGGATGTCATTGCTGTTGCCTCCCTTTTCCAAAACGTTCATTTCAACGCGGTCCGCGAAGTCATATACGATACGTCTTTCGAAGTGTGCCAACGACTCGGCGCGCCTCCTCCGTGCCTACCATGGGACAAGCCATTTAGCGAAACTGCAACCCTCGGTACATCCTGATTTGCCGCCCCACAACGGAGTCCCCACTCCGAAGGATCATGGAGACATTTTCGCTGATGCTTCCGTGGCTCAAACCAGGAAGCCGTCCCCTAGAAATCGGTGCCAAACAGTCGGATCTGCCTGATACCCGATATAAACAAACGCCAATAGTGTTTGTGCCATACTTAGGGACGGTGACCGGTACAGTACGGGAATGGTCGCCGATACAAAGACCTACATTCAGCTGTATGAACACGTCTTACCAACGTGGACGTTCCCGTGAACCCCGTGCCAGGTTTGAGTGACGGTGTACTCGATATATTGTGCATTTTTGGGCTTTCCGCAACTACCCATGGAGGGCGGGCGAAGATAATGCCTCCTCGCTATCTAGGCAACCGCGGTGGATTACCCTCTCACAATTAGGGTAACTCGACTACAACAAAACCAGCGCCCAGCATGTGAGAAATCTCAAACCAGATTGGCCACAGCCGATATGAGCTCTATGGCGAGATCAGCAAACTAACCGAAAACATTGACACAGCAGCGATAGGATTGTGTGGATCCCCCATCCTATACGACGTGCGTCAAAAATAGAAAAACCAAAAACCTGGTCGCACTCCATAGCCGCCCTGTCCTCCTGGAGAATATTGTACTGCAAAACTGGGGAGTGTAACCTGAGCTCGAGGAAAAAACAAATCGGAATCCGGTTGAAATGGAGAATTCGTGTGCAGTGTGCAGTATCAACCATTTTGCGGTTGGCCAGTTGTTATCAACCATACAGTCTCAACCATTTGGTATCTCAACCATGTTGAGATCAACCAGGTCGCTTGATATCAAACATAGGGTATACCTTGTATCAATCATTTTGGTATCAGCCTTTTTTTCTGGAGCTTATTGGTATCTCAACCATTCGTTTTCACCGATCTTGGCATCGGCCGTTGGTGACCAACCGTGTGGTGTCAACCAATTGGCGTGTCAGCCATTTGGTATATAAACCATTCGGGCCACAAGACGAATGCATGACCTTTGCAGCGATACTACTAGTCTATTGAACTCTAGTTTGTAGCAGTATGATGTAACCACCGTCTCTTGCGCGGAGTCCAAACCAACGGATTGCTGCTGAGGTCAACACCGACTAGTCCGCGTGACGCGTTTCCGCTGGCCGAATTATCCGGGCATGAACGGTGACGCGTAGCGCAGGTACGTGTTCTACACCACCAAACGACGTACGTTATGACAGGGGTAGCACCCGTTGTTTCTGGGGCTCCTCACCTGAGAACCTCTCTACCTCACCCAAACACTGACTTTGTGATAAACAATCAAGGCGGAACCCAGCAATCTATCCCATGGGCTAGGTATACTACGAATAGTTTTGTAAACCACAAATGGAATCCGAAGGATTGGGTCGGTCCTCAGTTGACGATCCCCGCCAGCCGGACATGGTGTGGCCTAAAAATGCTAGCCCCGTCGTAACACGGGTCTATCGTACAGTACAACATAATGGTTAACCCCGGTCGCCGCTCTAGACCCATGCGAATCATGGTGGACCGTCCATACCGCCTCTTCGATCGGTTTTGATCAGGGGTTCTGCGTGGATCAGCGGAAACACACATTGGTGATGGTTTATATGCATGTTCCGTCTTCCGTCATGGGACAGGCGCCACAGCTACTGAGGTGCTAATTATACCGGGCTTCTTCGGCGCGTGGGCGAACCGCTGTGTTTCAATGGCTTCCAAAGGGAGCGTATGGCCACGTTGGCGCGGCAGCCATGCGACCGGACGTCTTGCTCCTAGGAGCACCCGTTGAGATTCGGGATCGACGAACGCCTTCACTCGTATCTGCTACGCAGGCCAACAAGGTCTTGCGGAGCATACTGCACCACGTGGTTCCCCAAGCCCTGAAGACGTAACGGCGGACAAACCTCCGCTTTTCCTACATTGGGGCACGATACGTTGGTTTACAGCGAGCAAGGAAAACATCGGTTTCGTTATGAGGAGCTCCCGACGTACGTAGCCTCAGTTTAAAGCCCGAATTTCGCCGATCAACCTCGTGGGAAATACATATACTTTCTATGTTATGGTTTCGAGAGCGCTTGTCCCCACACCAGTTAGCGCCCGCTCCTCAAATGGCTTTGCCGTGACCCAATGATCCGCCGCACAAACTAACTCGAACAAGTGGTTGGTGGCGGGACGACCATACGGATACGCTGTTGTCCAAGCGCGTTGCTGGCGAGCCCAGCGCAAAACAACGATCTGCGGCGAAGTTCGATACAGTGTAATTGGGAAATAGTTGACCCACCTATGCGTTATCCTCCACGACCTCCGGTTCGGCCCTGCTCCTGATGAGCTTGGATATCGCTCCGATGCCGAACACCGATAAATCAATGTACATCGGCAGTATCAGTGCTGCGAGATCAAAACCATACAATCGTGGAGCAGGTGGGCCGTGTGATTTGTCGTTCTCGTGTTTATGCTACCAGGGAGTCGACTTCAATATATCGTCTAGAGAAAATAGGCACTTGGAAGACGTCCGGCGATAGCGGGTACTGAACACTACTGTATCCACATCCGTCATTGGATAAACCATGATGACCTTTTGACGCCACGGATAGCGTCAACTTCCCTAGAAACGTAGCCGTGTAGAGAACATATGTATGTATGTGTACACCATTGCTCCTCCATGCTGTCAATATTCTACGTGCCAATTGTTGTCGACGTTGTCAAATGCGTGTGGCGTGTTCATCATGATTCAAGTGCAGCCTCTCGACATGCACTTCCGACTCCGCAAGGTCAAGACAGGCGCTAGTATATTTTGGCAACCTCAACAGCACGCCCATTAACCCAAAGCACGTAAACAAGGCCCCACCGACAAGAACCATCAGTTGAATGATGATGCCGGCGTTGTCGGCCCTATTCTCTCTCTTCGTCCATCGCCATTCGAGGGCAGCGACGCCTAAGAAAACCATGCAAACAGCGTCAGCGCCCGACAGACACACCGCTACGCGGTCAATAAACCTGTGCGACACAAAGAACACACAGCAGGGGTGATATCTTTGTTCAGTGGTTTGTACACGCAAAAGTAAGGTACCCATCTCACACAACGTCGCCCTCGCGAGCGGACGTTCGGGAGTACGAACCACGGCGAAACCACAATAATACATCCCTCGTTTGTTGGAGGGCAGCCAACGCGTTTGGTGGAAAGCCGCAGACCTGCGCCTCTAGATACATTAAATCGCTTGTGGTGTGAGAGTTAGGTTGTTTTTGGTTGAACCGCAAAATAATATATCTCCACATGGGTTACAATATATGCATTGCGAATAGAATCAACCCAGGAAAACCATATTATCCAACGGGCTTACCGGGAAATGTGAACGATCGGCAAAGTATTAGGTGTCCATATGTACAGTTACGCTGTTTCAAAACCATTCTTCGTGTAAACGTCTTCGTCGCCAGGAACTCGTTGCAGCATCTGCTTCAGGCTTATTGAGACTGTTCAGTGGCCAAAGGAAAATGTCCAGGTGTTCCAGTAACTGACCCAAACGGCAAGCCACCAAACATTTAGCCCGGGAGTATCTTGTGAGGCAGTGGTCGCCACTAAGACGCACTTTGTGCAGACACGCAATCTCACCTGTTCGTGAAAGGCTTGGCCAGCACGAGTACTACGCAGGTCACTAAAAAGCTGGCCGCAGAAACAGAACAATTGCTGCACGCTCTCGTCAATCAGTACCCCAACGGCGGCAAAAACGGCCGACTGCGAGAAAAGAAAGGGACGTGGGCAGTCGTTTTTATGTATGGTGGGTAACAAACACGACTCAAGCATCCTGCTGGCAGGGACAAACCTGTGAGTTGTAAGATACCAATGTCAACCGTTCAGCTATGTGCCGCATTGTACGAAGAGGGGGATATGCGTCCGAGTTGTCACGCATACATATTATGTGTGGATGTCGCAAATGAACAGCTGTCTAAACCAGCGTATGCACCTGAGCGAGAGAATATACCATGAACCACGACCCGGCGTTGGTGAAGTCCACGAACAGCGGCTCGAAGCCGATCCAGAAACAGTATCCTAACCGCCGGGCGTCTTCGTTGGCATTGGCCTCGACCCAGTCATCTTCGGGCGAAAACCCAGTGTAGGCCCTTTTGGCAGTCACCCATTGTCCTGCGTCCGACCAGGAAAACAGACTATGGCTTTCCTTGCGGCTGGCCACAACTCGGGAGAAGAATCCAACCTTGTCATCACGGCCGTCCTCGGAGTTGCCAGGGTAGATTGTAGGCTCAAACACGATAAGGGAGTCAGGGCGCACTCGTATCGCGATAGTCCGGCTCACCATGACTATCATGAGTATGGGGTAGAGAAGCTGCGGGGACAAAATTTACCGGCACGTCGACGAGCAGTGCAGAGGTCAGGTGCACAAGTCAGACGCCATGATGAGATTTGCGATAGATATGCACATACCGCGCGCTCTCTGGTTCGAGGTATATGGAATATGTGAGCACGTCCGTTTTGCATTGCTGGAAGACGTTACAATGGATGCTGCCGTTGTCAGCGGGGCACACAACCACATGCCGCAGGACGTCACGGGCTCTTTGAAGTCATTCAGAAGAAGGTGTTTGTTTCTAACTTTATTCTAGGTACGTACGTACTGTTTCACCGAGGTAAACTTACCAACGCTGCTGCCGCCGCGACGATCACCCCCGGGCACCTGCTTACGCGTAAGGCCGATGCCCCTGCGCGATAGCTCCCTCGAATGCGAACAGCAGGAACACAAGCTCGACGTGCGGAAAATGCAGCCATGCCGACGTTGAAACGTCTCTATACTCCGAGACCGTGCTCAAGCGGCTCTCGCTGTGACTTGCATTTTGGCTGCCCTTTTCCTCGTCATTGCTCGTGTGTTCCTTATACTCGCTCCTTTTCCGCAATGCTGCACCCCAGGGTTTCCTTGCAGTCGTGGAATCGGGTTCCTCGTCAGGCCGAACCTTCCATCTGATCCATCGGGCGATTGTTTGCTCATGAATGGGGGTGCCATCAACCTGAGCCATCTCCACCTCTTGGTTGGTGCGTTGCTGTCGGTATATAGGATGCGACCGACGAATAGAGGGCGTGTATCGTTGGTGACTACCCGCAACGCATATCAGGTACATATTTATCACCCGTTCATGCAGATGCAGTAAAACGCTCTACGCCTTTGTGATTCCTGCCCACAAACTTAATCAGTTTGAACTTCGAGGGCACGCCAGTAATAACAGTGGGATAATTGGACTTCGTGAAGCGGCGTACGAGTGGGCGGTGTCACCTTTGTCAGCCAATATGCCTCCACACCGGAGATCAGCAAGACGTGGGAGAGGAAGATAGCCAGCAGGATGCCGACGAAGAGCACAAGGTTGCCGACGAAAACCATCTCACCAATCTCGCTTGACCCAGCCGGGGCAAACGCACACCGAGGAAAACCATCTGTACCCAATCGGACCGTTCTCCTTACCGGTGTATATGATTCGATGGTATCTTCAGGAGGCCAGAGATTCGCCCACCTACGGGAAGCAATATGATTATGCAGTGTTCATCATGTGCATTACAGTAGTGTTCCTTCACCCGGTACACCTCTGTTGTCCATGTCGGTAGATATAGTCGCTACGGTAGCGTCTGCATCTGTGGGTCGGTTTAGATGTTTCCAGATAAAGCGCTTTACCGTCTTGCATGTTCTCGAAATAGCTCAATGTGAAACTGGGAATTCTCCGACCTGAGGTGTCCGGCGAACTCTAAGATCCACGAGTCTTCAGCTCCTGTAGAGTCCACTAGTGAGCGGGTCGCCAGAAACTGGATTTATCCGATGACCACCAAAGCCAGCGTCGCTGATGAGGCACGGATTCTGGAGAAAGTTTGCACGGAGGAGGTCCTCTGCTCCTCCTGAACACAATCATCCGACGAACACAGCGCACGTGATTAAAAGGCAAATGCCCCTGGTAACAGAGAATTAAGATGTTACACGCTCTCCGGCCGCCCAGTAACATATTTAACCGAACGTCACGTCTTGTCTGCCAAGGCCAATTCACTGAATGTATTCCATATTGCAGACCGTGGCATAAGTTTCATGAACGAACCTGGAGACATCCTATGGGGTGCTAAGCGCGTTTCGCGTTCGCGGAGGAGTCCTACCTTGCGTCATGCAATGGGGTTTGTACCACAATAATCCATTCGAACTCACTGCAGTTCCACATTCCACGTCCGCTCGTATACCGCCAGTGCTGGCGAAAAGGCTGCATCCAGTAGCAGCAACCACGCCACCAAACGTAAATATTGACGTAGCTCTCGCAGCGTTTCTGGCAGAAGGAAGTATCTTTGCAAAGCAACGAATGACATGCGAAAACAAAGAATAGCACATTGGTTTGCGGAGGTCCAAACAGAATTCGCAATAGTAACTCCGTTGGTCTTAGCCGACCCTCTTCGTCCATCAGGAGATGTGTGGCATCTCTGATATCCACGGTCCATGCAGTGGATTTCCCCCATCTCATATATAGGTTCCGTTTTCTCGGGGTCGATATTGTCGACCCAAAACTCATAAAACAAGGCTAAACCTAAATCGTCCATCTCCAGGCGGACGCAGCTACAAGAAAAAAAATGAACTTCGAATCTTAATCGTCTATTGATCGCCGAGACATCGTTCACAATGCATACCTGGTAGTATTTTACGCGGGAGACGCAATTTTCGCACCATATATTTACGGAGTTGGACAAGGAGGGTGGATATTTGCCAAGTACATTCAATTGTCCTCCCCCAAAACACAAAAAGACGATTGGCGAACATATCGGCAGAAAACTGAATCTGGGACGCCATGCAGATCCGTGATATTGTGGAACGTATGTTGCGAGTTAGGGGATCTATATTCAATAAGTAAGGCTGGCGGAGATCCCGCAAGCGGACGCGGTATCCCGCAAGCCGCCGTGGTATCCCGCAAGCCGAAGTGGTATCCCGCAAGCCGACGTGGTATCCCGCAAGCCGGGGCGGGATCCCGCAAGGCGGCGTGTGATCCCGCAAGCCGTCGTGGTATCCCGCAAGCAAAAAATATCCTGTAACCATGGAGATCCCCTAACTCGCAACAAACGTACTTTTCACGATTCCACACTGAATGAACGGAAACGATTCCTGTCGTTAAATCCCACGTGTGCTTGTTTGTTCCATGCCCGACGCCAAGTGGCGTTTGGCTACATCATAGAGATGCTCTCAGTATACCTCATTCTCCAAAGGCACTGGATGACATATGTATTGGCAGTATGTTTTACTGCGAGTACCCGCAGAATGAGCAGTACGAACGGCCGAAATACTACTCGTATGTTTTACTGCTTGTACGTCGTCTTTCTAAGCATTTGTTTCGTCTGCTTTTAGAAGACCGTTATTTGCGCCTCAAACGGTCTGGCCAGCGTTTCGTCACGGGACGAAGGGGCGGGGTCGTCGTTTAGAACGTTTAGGTACGGGGTGGTCTATGCTTCGAAATCAACGCGTATATCTGTGCCCCAAATGCCGTCCATAGCTAGTACAGATTGTCAGCAAGTTTAGTAGTATCATCGTCCACGTATAATATTTATTCGGGTTTCGTGTATCAGGGTATGTTTAGAAGGCCAGAATGCTTTCGTCCATGCCGTATTGTTGTTCACAGACTATATACAAAAACATAGCCTCGTTCAATGTTAAGTCTGCCAGCCTAAGTCCGCAACGAATTTGGTGCCGTTGGTGTCATAGGAAACGGGAACATGCATGGCATGAGCTGTTTCACCTCTTGTTTGGCTGCTGGTGCTGCTGATGGCGTGACCGTCGGTGAGATCGGGTTTAATGTAGCCTCCGGTGGACCCACGGCTTGTGCAGGTGGCGGTACTGGTGGCTCCGTGACTGGGCCGATGGACGTGGGGTTCTTCGCCACTAGCGCCGGAGCATTTGTGTTCCTTGGTGTCGGCGGCTCGGAAACTGGTTGCCCAACCACTGAAGGCTCTGGTGTCGGTGATATAACGACAGGCGGCACTATGGCTGGAGGAGTCTGAAATATCGTTGTTTGCACGGGTGCCTCGGACACAGCAGGCGGCGCTAGAGGGGCGTCAACAGAGGCCACCGTTAGAGGATCAGATGGTCGGGCAGTTGCAACAGTGACAACGGGGGGCAACGACAGGGTTTCAACTAGTCACCTTCGCACGGGCGCGTGGGAAGATGTTCCAATACTAGTACGGGAAAGCCAATCGATTTCAAAGGCCGACGTGGGGACGGAGAGAGGCTCGCTTACGGATTTCTACAGTACCCTTTCAAACACAAGCGGCTGCAAAACCCTTCCTTGGTTACGGCGTCAGTTATTGCCACTGGCTGTGATTGCAGTCGAATTTTATACTAACCGCATCGAAAATATCAACGAGCGGAGTCTAATAGCTCCGTGTGGCATGTTTCAGGCCAAATCATAGGCGAACAGTCAAGAACGCCTACTGCGATAGACGTAACACGTTTTGACTAAAACTTTTCTGACCGAAGAGGCTCCTCGACTGAGGAACTACCAAATAT
Organism: Laminaria ephemera; assembly: GCA_036873875.1. Classification (NCBI taxonomy): domain Eukaryota; class Phaeophyceae; order Laminariales; family Laminariaceae; genus Laminaria; species Laminaria ephemera. The sequence goes on along the minus strand of JAYJMJ010000195.1, from coordinate 1,861,027 downwards.
CGTTGGAATGCCGTTTGTGGTTTTTAATCATTTCATTTCATGTCATTATTTTTGTTTGTTTGCATGTTTGCCATCCTCTAATGTGCAGCATGAGCTTCAACGTCGATTACTCATAAACACCCGCAAAAATGTAAAGAAAATATTGGTATTTACAAGGCGATGGGTTTGTGTATCCGGTTGCACTCTCAAACGTTGTCAACGTCAGGGTTTGGGTGACGTAGAGAGATTATTCAGGTGAGGACCCTCAGAACCATTAGGTGCACCTCCACCGCAGCATGAGTCCGAGGGTATGACACTTAAGATGCATTACTCGCAACGTGTCAAAGGTCGCCGACTCTGGACAAAAGCTGCGTCGTTGGCGAGGAAAGACATCGATCACGCTTTGGCACATGATGTCAAATGTAACAAATGCTTCGTCAATTGCTGAACGTCGGAGTGTACGAGGAACACAAACAGGAGCGACACTGTCCGCCCATCTAAAAACCACTACCAGTAACATATTAGACGCCTGGCATCGCCGGTGTTTCCTGTCGAAACCTGTGTGCAGGAGCCCAGACCCCTGTCCTCCGAAACCATCGTCCCAGAGCACACGCTAGATATAACGTTCAAACTATATATACGTTCCTTGGCAGACCGTCTGCCGCTAGCGCTCTTACCTACGACGGGATTCTCCGAGGCGGGGACCACAGTAGTACCCGCAGGCATCATAGTCTCGGCAGTACCTTGTATTTGTGCAGACGGTGATGGTAGTACCGTCGTTGCAGCTGTTGGTTTCACGATCACGGTCAGCGGAACTTCGGACGCTGGCGGAGCAGTTGAAGGTGCTGAAGGAGTGCCTGTCATCGGCGTTGACGCCGAATCAACCACTTCTGTCGGAGGTGGAGAACCAGCGATTGAAGGAGCTGGCGGAGCCAAGGAAGATGTCGGACTCGTAGCTAAAACATCTGACGTTGGTGAAGGTGATGACACTGGCATCGGTTTTGTGGGAACGCGTGATCAAGGCGGAAGCGTCAGGACCATTGAATTGATCCCTGTAAAGTAGTTCGGGTTGCACGTCCGAACGACGTATAAACTTGGAGCATCAGCAGGTAAGAAAACTATGGCGAATAAATGCGACTTGCTGTATCAGGCGGTGAAGGCCATCACGCGTTGGGAACCGCGGCATTATGTGGCGAACATGGCGTGGTCTAAGGTCTAGCACACTATAATGTCGGAATGTACGATACGCGCAAACAGGAGCGACGCAGTTCGCCCATCAAACTCTTACATAACGCTTAGATGTCCTTTATCGCTGATAGCCCCCGCCACGAAGCGCGTCAACTAGTCCAAAGGCACACTGAAAGAAGCCACTCGTAAAACCACTCGAGCTGGCTAGCACAGACAATTGCGTAATAGCCCTACACAGTGCTATCGCCGCACGCGCCCCCGCCTACGCCGATAACGTCCGAATGAAGGGCCGAAATAGTGATGGCGGTCGTCATAATTCCGACAGCAGCCAATAGTGATAGCAACGTCGAAGCAGTCGGTTCTATTGCTGCTCTGGAAAATGTGGCAGCAGATGACAACGTTGCAGGAGTAGCTGACTCCAGAGTTGACAGCAAATATGCTCCTACTGCCGGACCTGGAGCATCAGCCGATGGGTGAGATGAAGGATCTGACCGCGTCACCGAAGAAGTCAGACGGCAAGATGAAACCAATATCGTTTGTAGTTCTGGCACTGACATACGGTTTGTGGGAGTGAATTTTCACGCCCAAGGCGTAAGCAGCACTGTATCGAGAGAATGCCAAGCATCCGGGTGGACGTCCCAAAAGACAGCATAAACGGCTAGGGCTGGATACTGGCAAACCCTATCAGTAGTTTTGTACTGGCTACGCCAGCAGTCAGTATTCTGGAATTCATCAGTGGTTTGGTCGAGGGAAGCGAGAATAAGCGAGGTGGCCGCGAGTAGCTCGGTCAACCACCACCCCCCGGCCGGTGAGGGGAAGGCACTAGAGGCGCCGCCATAGGTCAAACCAACACGCTGTTTTGCCCCATTTATCATCACAACCAGGGCTCACCATTATATTGACCGGGGGTGATTACGGTCATCAACACAGATCAAAACGGAAACACAAATCTAACAGAAGTGCATGGAACGTCTGGCGATGGTTTTAAGATCGTTTCGTGCATGCGCAGCGTGAATCACTGTGATTGATAGTGCTACTCCATCGCGCCTGCCTTTCGGGCACAAGGTTGTAGGTTCTCACCAGTTCACCATCAACACTTTTAATGAGTTTCCGTTAAATAACACGGCGTGCTTTGTGGATGTACCCTAAATCAAATCTACTGGCAGCTTTTACTGGCAGGCTCTATCAGGAGATAAAATACTACTGTCAGCACATACGAAGCCAGTGCCCAGCCCTAGAAGTTGCCCCATTCGCCAAACGTAACAGGGCCGTTAACCTGGAGACAACCGAGTAGCTGGCGAGTAATGGCAAGCGCCCCGTGCGGAAATGTATGGTTCTCGTGATATCTACTTCTAGCATCACACTGAAACGTCGTGGTATACGAGCAGCATAATCAAGAACGAGCCATGAATGGCTCCGTTAGCCTATCAAACTTATGAAACGGGTTTTAAGCCGAGCACCGTAATGATAGTGCTCGTCGTAAGTGCGCCAAGGAGAGCAACGACACGTGTTACGATTGGGGAAGCACGTTTTGGCCATTTGTTTTCTGGCGAACGGCGTTCGTCGGTTGAGGAACTACCCAATGTCAAAAGGAATCCCATTCGTGGTTTACAATCATATTCGTGCTACGCTAATATAGGCCACGGGAGTGTACCATGTTTATCAAAATCAGTTTTCCGGCGAGGTATAGAACTCCTCAAGTGAGGAGATCCACAAAAAGGATAGGTTTGTCTGTAAACGTACGAAAACGAAGTAACGGACAAAACGACGTTTATTTTTGTAGTGAGAATGAAGCATGTCTATGTCGGGGATTTGGGTCAGAGTCTATGGTAGGCAGCAACCAGAACTGAGCATCCCACGAGCAGTCTTGTGCGGGACTCGTCACGTGCAGGTTAGCAAACGCACGCCGAACGCAGGCGAGTCGGGGCTCTTGCTGATAAAGTGAGCAGACATGAGATAGTCGCTGGATTGCTCAACCAAGCCAGGCATTTGAGCCTTTT
>JAYJMJ010000195.1:1831894-1844668 GCA_036873875.1 Laminaria ephemera | reverse complement strand
TTAGGGTTCTCCACTCCGCACAATATGATCTAACTCGACCACCATCTCGGGTACCGCCAAAACATAAAAACGAGAAATAAAAAGACGGGACCACGGTTGTCCAGCTCACGTAGTGAGAGGCGTGTTTTACAGCGTGGTTGCCAACCGACATCAACCCCGGGGGGGGGGGGGGTACTTGCCTGTCGCATGGGATACACCGACCGACGCGGGACGCTTTGAATCGGCGGCGGCGGGATAAGCTCGGCGGGGTTGTTTTGTCGGATACATCCCGTCGAAGTATCGCCTTGGACACTCTCTACAGGAGGGGGGGGGGGGGGTCATTAAGGTGGCGTCCCCTCCCCTCGAGAAGGATAGCGTTTGTATCGGATGTAGGGACACTTTATTTCTGATTTTTATACAGATACCATATCCAATTTGTCGGAACTTCCGATACAATGTCCAACACTGGTATGTACGCAGTATAACTATGTTTCCTTTGGCCTCTTCTCGACCATGCTTCTCCCCGACGTGTTTGACACCACTACCAGTCGACCGACACTATCCGCGTTCGGCACGCGAGCACACGCTCCCCGTGGTGGAGAAACGAGTCAAAAGAGGATCGAGATAAGCGCCGCCTGTCCTCGACGTCTGCGAGCTCCTCATGTGAGTGACATGCACCCACTGCTTCCCGCTCTAAGCCTTCATGTACAGTAGAAGTCGGTGTTTTGTGTCGATTCAGCAAAATCCTAGGGCAATTATGATAAATACATTGGTATAAATGCCCCTATACTTCTCGTCGTGATTGCGATAGTGTTGGCTGCTAGAGAGGTTCCATTTTCTGCCTAAGGCGGACTTGGTGGTCGCCACTGTTTCGTGGTTTCTGATGTACTTGCCTGTCCCATTTCACATGTTTTAGTTCCCGTATATGGCTTATAGCGGCGTGGAGATGTGCTTCTGTTCTCTCTCCCAAGATCAGTTTTACGCAATTCTGTGCTATTACAGCAGCACGCACTTTCTCGTTTGAACGAAAAGCCACCATCATAGCCACAAAGATCCCCTAATTTCCCTTATATCCTTTAAGCGTAATACTTCGAGGTATAACATCGTCACACTCTTTTTTAGTTTTCCGTCCGTTTGTGGAGACGACTACTTAGTCTTGCGTTCCTGCATTCATGTCGTTGGCCGCAGAATGCAAACATCTGAAACTTCCACCCTGCGACTTAATGTGGTCATCCACATTCACTGATCTCCTACGTTAGAAATTCGTACGACGTGACACATTTCCCCTGCTTTCTGGCCACCTTGCCCACACTGTTCCGTTCAGCCGCTGATTCCGATGAGGCCGATGTGGACGGTCTTAGGGAGTACTTTTCGTGCTTGCAATGGGACTGCCGGCAGGGGTATTACTCGAGCTCCGTGCCGAACTGCTATCAGGATTACTTGGATCCTGGATCTTCCGACGATTACCGGGCCGAGGAAGGCGACTTCGAGGAGTGCAGCGACGACACGTGCTGCGAACCAATAGGTCAACAGCATTCATTCATAGGACAGATTACCGATTCCTGCATCATGATGTATATCTTTCAGGGCAGATTTGTACGGTCAATTCATGTTATACGGGGTGGAGCCGAGCTATCTTCGTGATTTAGCACATTTTTCCTGGATTGGGTCTGTACTTCGAATGTACTCATCTTGCACAACGTCTCACAACGGAAGGTATAGGATCTTGTGTCGTAAATACTCTATATCGTGATGTGCACAATAGGTGATACAAAAGTGCATAAGTTGTCGCCAAACATTGTCCTCTGTTTGCTGATCAGGGAGGTTGGGTTTAAGTAACAGTGCGTGTATTTTGTGCTAGATGGACACGCACGTTCTGTGCGCTACTGATACCTTTTGCAACACATGTTTCATGCACATTGTACACGAACATTAACTGCACTTGGTGGGATCCCCGCTTGGTACAGGCCCAAAACAGACTCGACGGGTTCATTTCGTGCCCCTGTACCCCCGGGCGGTCGATGGGCGCTTCGGCTAGCTCCCCTAGAGTATGGCCTAGCAGTGTACTTTCCATATTCACAATCAACCGCCCTTACTTTGTTTCAGCTGGCCAACAAATTTTGACGGTTACCTAGGCAGTTGACCGACGCTGCACGCTTACTGCTTTTGTTTCCCTCGTACGTTTGGTGTGACTCCCCAAAGAAACCGACGTGTACAGCTGCAAAGGATATCCGTTACGTTGCCCGACTGGGTTCGATACGTTGTTGGTCGGGTGCAGCTTCGGAGACTGCGAGTGGCTTCCGCTATGTGGCAAGAGTGTTTGCTGTGGAGGTGAGCTCCACTTTATTTTGTGAGGTTCTGCAGGATTTATTCTCTAGGTCCACGCTGGTAACACTTTGATATGATCCGGCGCTTGCTTGGCCCTTGTACTGTGTTCGACGCATCGTACGGTAGAGGTAGCGCCTTAATTTTCTGAGGATCGTCACTTGAGCTCTATACCACACACCCAACAACCGGCCCTGAGAAACAATGTATGGCAAGCTCGGTGCACAAACCCGTTGGCTAGGTATCCAACGACTGATGACCAAGACGGAAAAAGGAATATCGGATCCAAACATTTTCTATGGCTTCCCAATTGAGGAGCCCCGCCTGGAGGAAATGTTTGAGCTCAAACGTGCAACCCGACCGTAGCATGGCTCATCCATTGAGCTCGTTGGGCCGCGAAAGTGCACATGCTTAGTGCGACATCTCGACGAAACGTCTCTGGTGTTTCTGCCTGCACTGCTTTTCTACGTCTGCAAGTTGACGGCTTGATCACGTGTCCCCCCCATGACTGCATCAGTGCCAACGCCATCGCCAGCCGCTGTTCTCTCCTCTCCAAGTCCGACGTACGCGGTGACACAGCCGCCAACACCAGTACTACGGACACCAGTGCCGACGCAAGCGCCTTCGACCGAAGCGCCAGGTGTGGAAACACCGACCCCGGCAACGGTGATGCCAACGCCTCCAACCGAGGAGATGCCCACACAAGTACCGACGACATCGAGTCCACCAATATCTAGCACGCTGACGCCTACACAAGAACCTTCGGCAGCAGAGACGCTGTTGGAAACAGTGACACCGACGACGGTGGCGCCGGTAGAGTTAGCGACCCAGCTGCCAACACCAGAGCTGGTGATATCGGATCGACCGGTAATGCCATCGCCGGCGCCGACGGAGGCGCCTCGGACGGAAGCGCCGCGCTTGGAAACACTACAACCGGCTACAGCAACACCGGTGCCGTCAACTACACAGCCAGCCACACCATTGCCGACGACGTCCGGCTCACCGGTATTGACCTCGCCGATGCCGACACAAGCGCCTTTGACCAATGCGCCAGTTCTGGGAACACCGACACCGGAAACGGTCGGACGGGTGGCAACGCACGCACCGGCCACGTCGAGTGCACCAATGCCGAGCACGCTGCAGTCTACACAAGCACCTTCGGCAGCAGAGACGCTGTTGGAAACAGTGTCACCGACAACGGTGGCGCCGGTACAGGTAGCGACCCAGCTGCCAACACCAGAGCTGGGGATATCAGATCGGCCGGTAATGCCATCCCCGGCGCCGACGGAGGTGCCTCTGACGGAAGCGCCGCGCTTGGAAACGCTACAACCGGCTACAGTAACACCGGTGCCATCAACTACACAGCCAGCCACACCATTGCCGACCACGTCCGGCTCACCGGTATTGACCTCGCCGATGCCGACACAAGCTCCTTTGACCAATGCGCCAGATCTGGAAACACGGACACCGGCAACGGTCGGACCGGTGGCAACACAAGCACCGGCCACGTCGAGTCCATCAATACCTAGCACGCTGCCGCCTACACAAGCACCTTCGACAGAAGAGCCGCCGTCGATAACACTGTCACCGACAACGGTGAGGCCTGCGGAATTTGCGACCCAGCTGCCAACATCAGAACCAGTGGTATCGGATGGTTCGGGAATGCTATCGCCAGCGCCGACGGACGCTCTTTTGACGGTAGCGCCCCGTTTGGAAACACCACCATCGACAACAGCAGCGCCGGCATCGTTAACGACACAGCCACCAACGCCATTGCCGATCACGTCCGGTCCACCGGTATTGACCTCACTGATGCCGATAGAAGCTCCCTCGACCAAACCGCCAGTTCTGGAAACATCGACCCCGGCAACGGTTGGACCGGTGGCAACACAAGCACCGGCCGCTTCGGGTCTGCCAATATCAAGCACGCTGACGCCTTCACAAGAACCTTCCACCAATGCGCCAAGTGTGAACACAGTGCCAACGGTAACGACACGGGCACCTTTCGCCGGAGCGCCGGATTTCGGAACTTTGTCCCCGACACTGCTCGCACCGGTGCCTTCGACCACACCGTTGCCAACAGAAGTACCGGTGACGCTGGGTCCTACGGTGTCACGTGTACAGACTCCAACACATGCTTCATCCACAGGAGCACCACTTTTGGAAAGACCAACACCGACATCAATGGCCCCGATTGCCTCGACCACACGGGTTCCCACATCAGCACCAGAGACTGCGGGTACCCCAACGACGACCCAAGCGCCTTCGCGTCAACCACAGCAACCGGACACACCGTCTCCGTCACAGGTGGAACCAACGCCGTTAACCCAGTTTCCCGCATCAGTGCCGGCTACACTTGTTCCATCATCATTCACTACACCAGTACCGACCCTACCTTCCAGCGAAGCACCAGTTTCGAATACACAGCCCCCAGCAACCGAAGCTCCAATGCCTGCGACAGTACAACTGCCTACTCAAGCGCCGATCAGTTCCGGTCCACCTGTAATGATTACACCGACGCCAGCACAAGGAGCTTCGACCAATGCGCCAGGTTTGGTTACGGTGCCGCCGGTAACCGCGGCACCAATGCTTTCGACGGTGCAGCCGCCATCAATGCCAGACACTTCGATTCCACCGGTATCAACTTCCCCAACACCGACCCAGGCACCGTTCACGGGATCACCAGGTTTGGGGACATTGTTCCCGACACTCCTCGTGCCGGTGGCCCCGATGTCGCCGCTTCCCACAGAAGGACCCGCCGCCTTCGGTAACCCGACAACAACCCAAGCGCCTTCGCGTGAAACACGGCAACCGGACACACCGTCTCCGTCACAGGTGGCACCAACGCCGTCAACCACGCAGCTTCCCGCATCGGTGTCGGCTACACCGGTTCCATCTTCATTCACTACACCAAGTCCGACCCAACCTTCCAGCGAATCACCAGTTTCGCATACACCGCCGCCAGCAACCGAAGCTCCGATGCCTGCGACAGTGCAACTGCCTACTCAAGCGCCGATCAGTTCCGGGCCACCCGTAATGATTACACCTACGCCAGCACAAGGACCTTCGACCAATGCACCAGGTTTGGCTACGGTGGCGCCGTTAACAGCGACACCAATGTCTCCGACGATGCAGCCGGCGACACCAAAGCCGAACACGTCGGTTCCAGCGGTATTAACTTCCCCAACACCGACCCAGACACCGTTCACGGCATCGCCAGGTTTGGAGACTTTGTCCCCGACACTGCTCGTGCCGGTGCCCCCGAATACGCCGCTGCCCACGCCAGCACCATCAGCCTTCGTTAACCCGACAACAACCCAAGCGCCTTCGCGTGAAATACAGCAATCGGACACACCGTCCCCGACAGAGGGGGCACCAACGTTGTCAACCACGCAGCTTCCCGCATCGGTGCCGATTACGCCGGTTCCATCTTCATTCTCTACACCAATACCGACCCAACCCTCCAGTGAAGCACCAGTTTCGCATACACCGCCCCTTGCGACCGAAGCCCCGATGCCTGCGACAGACCAGCTGCCTACTCAAGCGCCAATCAGTTCCGGTCCACCCGCAATGATTACACCGACGCCAACACGAGGACCTTCGACCAATGCGCCAGGTTCGGCTACTGTGCTGCCTGTAACGGTGGCACCAATGCCATCTACAATGCAGCCGCCGACACCAATGCCAGACACTTCGGTTCCACCGGTATCAACTTCCCCAACACCGACCCAAGCACCGTTCACGGGATCACCAGGTTTGGGGACATTGTCCCCGACGCTGCTCGTCCCGATGCCCCCGACTACGCCGCTTCCCACACAAGCACCAGTCGCCCCCGGCAACCCAACGATGACCCATGCGCCTTCGCGTGAAACACGCCAACCGGACACACCGTCTCCGTCACAGGTAGCACCAACGCCGTCAACCACGCAGCTTCCCGCATCGGTGCCGGTTACGCCGGTTCCATCTTCATTAACTACACCAATACCGACCCAAACGTCCAGCGAAGCACCAGTTTCGCATACACCGCCCCCTGCAACCGAAGCCCCGATGCCTGCGACAGTACAATTGCCGACTCAAGCGCCGATCAGTTCCGGTCCACCTGTAATGATTACACCGTCGCCAGCACAAGGGCTTTCGACCAATGCGCCAGATTCGGCTACGGTACCGCCGGTACCCACGTCATTCCCAGCGTATTTGGATACCCCAACGCCGACTCAATCGCCTTCGCCGGAAACGCAGCCATTGGAAACACCGTCCCCGCCGGTGGGAGAACCAACGCCGTTAACGACGCAGCTTCCCGCATCGGTGCCGGGTACGCCGGTTCCATTTTCATTGACTACGCCACGACCGACCCAACCATCCACCGAAGCACCAATTTCACACACACCACCCCCTGCAACCGTGGCTCCGACACCTGCGACAGTACAGCGGCCAACTCAAGCGCCGATCATTTTTGGTCCACCCGTACTGATGACACCACCGCCAGTACAAGGGCCTTCGACCAATACGCCAAGTTTGGCTACGCTGCCGCCGGTAACGGCGTCACCAATGCCTTCGACGATGGAGCAACCGACACAAATACCGGACACTCTGGTGCCAACTGTATCAACTTCCCCACCGCCGACCCAGGCACCTTCAGCGACACCGCAAGGTTTGGAAACTTTGTCTCCGACACTGCTCGTACCGGTGCCTCTGACTACGTCGCTGCCCATAGCAGCACCGGTACCGTCGAATCAACCCGTGCCACGTGTACCGACGCCGACACAAGCGCCTTCCACAAGCGTACCACCTTCCGAGCGGCCCACCGCGCCACCACAATCCCCCATTCCCTCGATCACACCGCTGCCCACACCTGCACCAGCTACATTAGGTAGGCCAACGCCGACGGAAGCGCCTTTGGTTGAAACTCAGCTACCTGACACTCTGTCTCCACCGGCGGTGGCACCAACAACTACCCAGGTTCCATCATCAGTGCTGGTAACGTCGACTCCGTCGTTATTGACGACCCCAACGCCGACCCAACCTTCCGACAAGGCGCCAGTTTCGCAAACACCACCCCCTTACACTTTGGCCCCGATGCCTACGACAATGCAGCTACAGACTCCAACACCGATCACGCTCGGTCCACCCGTCCTGATCCCGCCAACCCCAACAAAACAACCGTTTTCCCAATCGCCAGGTATGCAGACAGTACATCCGTTTTCGCCGGCACCGACGCCTTCGACGCCACCGCTACCTACTCCAATCCGGGGCACGCCCGGTCCACTCGTAGGGCGAACGCCGATTTCATCTCAACCGTCTTCGACCGACACACCACATCTGGGAACACTGCCGGCGCCAACATCGGCACCATTTCCTTCGACGACGGACATTCCTACACCATCTCCAGCCACGGTGGTTCCACCGGTTTCACGTACGCCACTGCCGACACAAGCGCCTTTTGAAGAAATACCTGGTTTAGAAACAGTGCCACCTGTGGCGGCAACACCATCACCTTCCTCGATAGAGTGGCCCGGACCAATACCGGTCGGGTCTGGTCCGCCGGTCCTTGCGACGCCGACGCCGACACAAGTCGTTTTGACGAACGCACCTCGGTCGGAGACATTGCCCGCAGCAACAGCAGTACCGATAACGTCGGCGACACCGGCTCCCGCCACAGCAACGGTATTTTCGCTTTCACCGGTACCTAGCTCGGAGTCGCCGATGCCTTCGACCACGCTGCCACCAGCACCAACAACGGAAATGTCCGCACAGCCAGCGGTATACACCTCGGTGCCAACACTGGCGCAGCCGACGGTAGAGCCGCTCTTGGAGACACGGCGACCGTCGGCGCAGACACGAGTACCTGCGACCACGCCGTTGCCGACAGTTAGGCCGACTACGTCGGCCGAACCGGCACTTGGCACACCTTCACCGGTGACAGTTCCTTCCACTGGAGCACCGCTACCGGAAACACCGGCGACAACAACGTCATTACCAAGCTCCTCGGGAACACTACCATCCGGTCCGGAAGGAGATGTTCCGACGCCAACCCCAACTCCGACCATTGCACGCGAAACCTGCCGTTGGTTTGTTGATGAAGCAGCTGGTAGCCTGTGTGGAGACGGATTTGTTGCGCGAGATGCCCAGACGGAGTGTAGCGCTGGCGGCTGTGACCGAGCAACATGCTGCGAGAGAGGTAGGCGATCGAAGCACTTACTTCGACTGTACTTTATCTGTCAGTATATTGGTGGCTAGACGACGATACCCCTTACACCACGTCGAACCTGAATCGATATCATCCGTTTGCTTCATCATGATTGCCAGGATCCACTGCTTCTGAGGAAAACAGAAGAAGAACCCTCATCGGTTAATGGTTCGCGTTGGGTACGAAAGCTGATAACCCATATCGTCGGCAAAATGAGGCATTCGCGCTCTGCACTAACGATTCCCCCAACGCTAGGGTACTACCCAGTAGGCGGTGGTTTGTGCACAAGGTCGTAATACCACGCCCACGAAGCCTCCGCTGTTTTGGCACGGTGCAACGGTAGTATCACCTCTAGAATAATGATTTTTTGTAACTCTGGCGGGTTTGATTCTCTAGGGTACAAGTAATTGGTGGTTTGCGCGCAGTGTGGTACTGCTGCTCCCACGAGGTCCATCATTTCGGCGCGGTGCAATCAACAGATGGATATACGGTAGTGGTAGCGCTGGAATCATGATTATGGCAACTCTGGAGGCGTTGGTTTGGAAACCATTGTGCGCCCCCCTCCGTGTGAACTGATGTTTTGTCCTGTTACGCTCTGGAGATTTGTCTCACCCACCGCGCGTTCAGTGTGTATGCCCACTGCTGGTACACCATACCAGTATATCACTAGGCATTTGCACATTTTGAAGGAGCGTGTACCGTGGGTGAAGCTTTTGCGTGGCCTTCTCATCGTTCGACTTGTCTCCTTTTCGGTAGGTAGCTCTGTTGATGGCGCCAAGTTATACCGTTTGCGACATAATCCCCGTCTTGATGAAAACGGAATTTCGTGAGTGGTCGCGTATTCAAATTCCGCATGTGCGCTGCGTGTACGTTTGCTCCTCGATGGCGTCACCATCCCGTGTAAAAGGTTCTACTTCGACGCCAACCCCAACTCCGACCACTATACGCGAGAACTGCGAATCGTTCGTTGATGAAGAAGCTGGTAGCTTGTGTGGGGACGGATCTGTTGCGGTAGATGGTCAGACGAAGTGTGGCGCTGGCGGCTGTAACCAAGCAACATGCTGCGATGGAGGTAAGCGATGCAAAGACTTACCGGTACTACAGACAAATGGGAAACATATGGGAATTCAAACGATGAGACTGCTTACAAGATGTCGAATATGCTGTGCTAGCATCCTTTGTCTTGGTCACCGTGACCAAGGTCAAAGGTTTCCGGGGAAAAACGAGGAAGGCTGTTCTTCGATGGTTCACGTTTTAGTACGCTAAAATCCCATATTGTCCGCATAACGACGCATCTCCCCTCTGCGCTAACGGCGCATCTAACGCTAGGGTGCTCCAAGATAGGCGGTGGTTGGTGCACAGGGTCGTATTGCCCAGACCACGAAGCCCCCACAGTTTCGGTATGTCGCCACGGTAGTATTAGCGCTAGAATAATGTATTCCGGTAACTCTGGCGGCGTTGGTGAGCGAATCGTTGTGAACCCCCCTCCACGTGACCCGAGGCTTTGTCCTGTATTGGTCTCCGGACTATTATTATGCATCGCACGTTCAATGTCCATACTATCTGCTGGCATACCATCTTGGGCTGGGCAATTGTATATTTTAGAGTAGTGTGTACCTTAGGTGAAGCTTTTGTTTGTCCATCTCATCGTTAGGCTTCTCTTAGCTTCTTTAGGAGCACAACTTTATTGAAGGTGCCAAGATATACGGTTTGCGACCTAGCCTCCGTTTTCACTGAACATATACTTGGCGTGGCCGCATATTCAACTCCACGCATGCGTTGTGTACACGGTTTTCTTGTGGATTGTTCAGCCCGAAAGGGCCAGTATCGTTCCAGTTATTACGGTTTTGTTCCTCATACTTCGTATGTGATCACCCACGCATCGCCGTTTTTTCCGGTGTTTGCAGTTGTTGAACCCGTGGTGCCCACAACGAATCCCACGTTTACACCCTCTGAAGATCCCGTCCTAGGTGAGCGCGCGTGAACAGCAGCGGCAACACTGTCCAGGGATATTTGGTTTTTACTTGGCGTTGCCCGCTTGGAATAACAAAGGCATTGTACATGTATCTAAAAAATGATAATTTTATCTACGAAGCGTTGCGTTGGCGCACTTCAGAATTCTTCATCGTGCTTGTTGCATACTTGGTTAAAATACTTGAGTTCGGGAGTAAACTTGACATCTAAGCACGTTCTTTACATACGAACTCAAATGCCCTAGTTAACTACTATGTACGTTCAAGGTACACATCGTTTTCAGTATGTACGACGCTTTCAGTGTTTAAGGATAACGCTATTGCCGTTGCACCCTAACCTGTCCTCCAGGTGGGCCGCAATCAGGTCTAACTATGCGTTCGTTGTGAATTTACAGTAATCAATGTTCCTAGGACAGCACAACGACTACCACCACCATCAGCGGTCGATGTCGAAGAGAAGCGAAAGTCTTGCGACAGCTTCCCTATACTGGTGCAAGCTAACGGTGAACCTCTGGATATGTACGACGTGCCAGTGATTCCCCCTTTTTTGTGTTGGTACACCTGCGAACCCGCACTTCGTTCAAGAGTTGTTAGCCCAGGCCCCACGTCTAAACGCACCGCCGCAATGCTGAACGTTACTACCCTGCAGCTCCAACCGCTTCAAGTTCTCCAACAGCGCTAACTAGTGTCGACGCACCGTATTTGTGGCCTCCTGCGTCGGACCCACCTGCAGCCTCACCGACTGCCGACACCCCCCCGGTGGCAGCAGGACCGGTGCAATCACCGGTGGCACCAGCTGCTCCGGTGGTAGGGCAGCCAGCTGCTCCGGCGGCAACAGGCGACGGGGGCGAAGCGGCGCCTACGGCGGTCAGCCCCACCCCCATCGCGCCGACCATGGGAACACCACCTGCTGCGCAACCACCTGCGGCATCACCGAGTGCCAAAACCCTCCCGGTGGCAGCAGGACCTGTGGAATCACCAGTGGCACCGGTTGCTCCGGTGGTAGGGCAGCCACCTGCTGCGCCGGCAACAGGCGACGGGGGCGAAGCGGCGCCTACGGTGGTGAGCCCCACCCCAATCTCGCCGACCATGGGTACACCACCTGCTGCGCAACCACCTGCGGCAGAACCGACCGCCGAAACCCCCCCGGTGGCAGCAGGACCTGTGGAATCACCGTTGGCACCGGCTGCTCCGGTCGTAGGGCAGCCACCTGCTGCGCCGGCAGCAGGTGACGGGGGCGAATTGGAGCCTACCGTGGTGAGACCCACCCCCATCGCGCCGACCATGGGAACACCACCTTCTGCGCAACCACCTGCGGCCTCACCGGCTGCCGAAACCCCTCCAGTGGCAGCAGGACCTGTGCAATCACCGGTGTCACCGGCTGCTCCGGTGGTGGGGCAGCCAGTTGCTGCGCCGGCAGCAGGCGACGGGGGCCAAGCGGCGCCTTGGGCGGTGAGCCCCACCCCTACCGCGCCGTCCATGGGAACACCACCTGCTGCGCAACCACCTGTTCCCTCACCGACTGCCCAAACCCCTCCGGTGGCAGCAGGACCTGTGGAATCACCGGTGGCACCGGCTGCTCCGGTGGTGGAGCAGCCAGCTGCTGCGCCGGCAGAAGGCGACGGGGGCGAAGCGGCGCCTACGGCGTTGAGCCCCACCCCAATCGCGCCGACCATGGGAACCCCACCTGCTGCGCAACCACCTGCGTCCTCACCGACTGCCGAAACCCCTCCGGTGGCACCAGGACCTGTCGAATCACCGGTGTCACCGGCAGCTCCGGTGGTAGGGCAGCCAGCTGCTGCGCCGGCAGCTGGCGACGGCGGCGAAGCGGCGCCTACGGCGGTGAGCCCCACCCCAATGGCGCCGACCATGGCAACACCACCAGCTGCGCAACCACCTGCGTCCTCACCGACTGCCGAAACACCCCCGGCGGTAGCAGGACCTGTCGAATCACCGTTGGCACCGGCAGCTCCGGTGGTAGGGCAGCCAGCTGCAGCGCCAGCGGCAGGCGACGGTGGCGAAGCGGCGCCTACGGCGGTGAGCCCCACCCCAATCGCGCCGACCATGGGAACACCACCTTCTGCGCAACCACCTGCGTCCTCACCGACTGCCGAAACCCCTCCGGTGGCAGCAGGACCTGTCGAATCACCGGTGTCACCGGCAGCTCCGGTGGTAAGGCAGCCAGCTGTTGCGCCGCCGGCAGGCGACGGGGGCGAAGCGGCGCCTACGGCGGTGAGCCCCACCCCAATCGCGCCGACCATGGGAACCCCACCTGCTGCGCAACCACCTGCGTCCTCACCGACTGCCGAA
>JAYJMJ010000195.1:1815413-1831794 GCA_036873875.1 Laminaria ephemera | reverse complement strand
CATGGGAACACCACCTTCTGCGCAACCACCTGCGTCCTCACCGACTGCCGAAACCCCTCCGGTGGCAGCAGGACCTGCGGAATCACCGGTGTCACCGGCAGCTCCGGTGGTATGGCAGCCAGCTGCTGCGCCGCCGGCAGGCGACGGGGGCGAAGCGGCGCCTACGGCGGTGAGCACCACCCCAATCGCGCCGACCATTGGAACCCCACCTGCTGCGCAACCACCTGCGTCCTCACCGACTGCCGAAACCCCTCCGGTGGCACCAGGACCTGCGGAATCACCGGTGTTACCAGCAGCTCCAGTGGTACGGCAGCCAGCTGCTGCGCCGGCAGCTGGCGACGGGGGCGAAGCGGCGCCTTCGGCGGTGAGCCCTACCCGAATCGCGCCGACCATGGCAACACCACCAGCTGCCCAACCGCCTGCGGCCTCACCGACTGCCGAAACCCCTCCGGTGGCAGAAGGACCCATGCAATTACCGTTGTCACCGGCTGCTCCGGTGGTAGGGCAGCCAGCGGCTGCGCCGGCAGCAGACGACGGCGGCGAAGCGGCGCCTACGGCGGTGAGCCCAACCCCGATCGCGCCGACAATGAGAACACCACCTGCTGCGCAACCACCTGCGTCCTCACCGACTGCCCAAACCCCTCCGGTGGCAGCAGGACCTGTGGAATCGCCGGATTCACCGGCTGCTCCAGTGGTAGGGCAGTCATCTTCTGCGCCGGCAGCAGGCGACGGGAGCGAAGCGGCCCCTACGGTGGTAATCCCCACCCCAATCGCGCCGACCCTGGGAACACCACCTGCTGCGCAATCACCTGCGGCCTCACCGACTGCCGAAACCCCTCCGGTGGCAACAGGACCTGTGCAGTCACCGGTTTCACCGGCTGCTCCGGTGGTGAGGCAGCCAGCTGCTGCGCCGGCAGCTGGCGACGGGAGAGAAGCGGCGCCTACAGTGGTGAGCCCCCCCCCAATCGCGCCGACCGTGGGAACCCCACCTGCTGCGCAACCACCTGCGGACTCACCGACTGCCGAAACCCCTCCGGTGGCAACAGGACCTGTGCAATCATTGTTGTCACCGGCTGCTCCAGTGGTGGGGCAGCCAGCTGCTGCGCCGGCAGCAGATGACGGCGGCGAAGCGGCGCCTACGGCGGTAAGCCCAACCCCAATCGCGCCGACCATGGGAACACCACCTCCTGCGAAACCACCTGCGTCATCACCGACTGCCGAAACCGCTCCAGTGGCAGCAGGACCTGTGAAATCACCGGTTGCACCGGCTGCTGCAGTGGGGGGGCAGCCAGCTGCTGCGCCTGCTGCAGACGACGGGGGCGAAGCGGCGCCTACGGCGGTGAGCCCCACCCTAACCGCCCCGCACATGGGAACACTACCTGCTGCGCAATCGCCTGCGGCCTCACCGACTGCCGAAACCCCTCCGGTGGCGGTAGGACCTGTGGAATCACAGTTGGCACCGGCTGCTCCGGTGGTAGAGCAGCCTGCTGCTGCGCCGGCAGCAGGCGACCGGGGCGAAGCGGCGCCTGTGGCGGTGAGACCCACCCCAACCGCGCCGACCATGGGAACACCACCTGCTGCGCAACCACCTGCGGCTTCAGCGGCTGCCGAAACCCCTCCGGTGGCGGCAGGACCTGTGGAATCACCGTTGGCACCGGCTGCTCCGGTGGTAGGGCAGCCACCTGCTGCGCCGGCAGCAAGCGACGGGGGCGAAGCGGCGCCTACGGCGGTGAGGCCCACCCCAATCGCGCCGACCATGGGAACACTACCTGCTGCGCGACCACCTTCGGCCTCATCGACTGCCGAAACCGCTCCGGTGGCAGAAGGACCTGTGCAATCACCGGTGTCACCGGCTGCGCCAGTGGTGGGGCAGCCGGCTGCTGCGCCAGCAGCAAGCGACGGGGGCAGAGCGGCGCCTACGGCGGTGAGCCCCACTCCTATCGCGCCGACCATGGGAATACAACCTGCTGCGCAACAACCTGCGTTCTCACCAGCTACCGAAACCCCTCTGCTGGGGGCAGGACCTGTGGAATCGTCGTTGGCACCGGCAGCTCCGGTGGAAGGGCAGCCAGCTGCTGCGCCGGCAGCAGGCGACGGCGGCGAAGCGGCGCCTACGGCGGTGAGCCCCACCCCTATCGCGCCGACCGTGGTAATACCACCTGCTGCGCAACCACCTGCGGATTCACCGGCTGCCAAAACCTCTCCGGTGGCAGAAGGACCTGTGCAATCACCGGTGTCACCGGCTGCTCCGGTGGTAGGGCAACCAGCTGCTGCGCCGGCAGCTGGCGACGGGGTTGAAGCGGCGCCTACGGCGGTGAGCTCCACCCCAACCGCGCCGACAATGGGAACACCACCTGCTGCGCAACGACCTGCGGCCTCACCGACTGCCGAAACCCTTCCGGTGGCGCCAGGACCTGTGGAAGCACCGTTGGCACGGGCTGCTCCGGTGGTAGGGCAGCCAGCTGCTGCGCCGGCAGCAGGCGACAGGAGCGAAGCGGCGCCTACGGCGGTGAGCCCCACACCAACCGCGCCCATCATGGGAACACCACCCTCTGCGCAACCACCTGCTGTGCAACCACCTGCGGCCTCACCGATTGTCGGAACCCCTCCGGTGGCAGCAGGTGTTGTGCAATCACCGGTGTCACCGGCTGCTCCAGTGGTGGGGCAGCAACCTGTTGCGCCTGCAGCAGGCGACGGGGGCGAAGCGGTGCCTACGGCGGTGAGTCCGACCTCAACCGCGCCGACCATGGGAACACCACCTGCTGCCCAACCGCCTGCGGCCTCACCGACTACTCAAACTGCTCCTGTGGCGGCAGGACCTGTGGAATCACCGGTAGCACCGACGTCTCCGGTGGTAGGACAGCCAGCTGCTGCGCCGGCAGCAGTCGACGGCGGCGAAACGGCGCCTGCGGCGGTGAGCCCCACCCCCATCGCGCCAACAGCGGGTACACCACCTGCTGCGCAACCACCTGCGTCCTCACCGGCCGCCGAACCTGCCCCAGTGTCAGCAGGACCTGTGGAATCATCGGTTGCATCGGCTGCCCCGGTGGTAGGGCAGCTACCTGCTGCGCCGGCAACAGTCGATGGGGAAGAAGCGGCGCCTACGGCGAAGAGCCCCACCCCCGTTGCGCCAACCATGGGAACTCCACCTGCTGCGCAACCATCTGCGACCTTACCGACTGCCGAAACTGCGCCAGTGGTCGCAGGACTTGTGCAATCACCGGTATCACCGGCTGTTCCGGTGGTAGGGCAGCCAGCAGCTGCGCCGGCAACGGGCGACGGAGAAGAAGCGCCCCCTGCATCGTGGAACCCCGCCTCGATCGCGCCGACCGCTGTTACAGCACCTGCTGCGCAGCCACCTGAGGGCTCACCGACTGCTGAAATTGCCCCAGTGGCATCAGCACCTGTGGAATCACTGGTGGCACCGGCTACTCCGGTGGTAGGGCGGCCACCTGCTGCGCCGGCAACAGACGACAGGGAAGAAACGGCGCCTACGGCGGTGAACCCCACCGTAATCGCGCCGACGATGGGAACATCACCTGCTGCGCAACCACCAGCGGCATCACCGACTACCCAAACTACCCCAGTGGCCGCACCACCTGCGGCATCACCGGTGGCACCGACTACTCCGGTGGTAGGGCAACCAACTGCTGCGCCAACAAGCGACGGGGGCGAAGCATTGCCTACGGCGGTGAGCCCCACCCCCATTGCGCCGACCATGGAAACACCACCTGCTGCGCAACCACCTGTGGCCTCACCGACTGCAGAAACTGCCCCAGTGGCGGCAACATCTGTGGAATCACCGGTAGCCCCGACTACTCCGGTGGTAGAGCGGCCAGCTACTGCGCCGGCAGCAGGCGCCGGGGGCGAATCGGCGCCGCCTACGGCGGTGAGCCCCACCCTCATGACGCCAACCATGGGAACGGCACCTTCTGCGCAACCACCTGCGGCCTCACCGACTGCCGTAACTGCGCCAGCGGCCACAGGACCTGTGGAATCACCGGTGGCGCAGGCTGCTCCGGTGTTAGCGCAACCAGCCGCTGCGACGGCGGGAGGCGACCAGGACGAAGCGGTGCCTACGGCGGTGAGCCCCACTCCCATCGCGCCGACCGCGGGTACACCACCTGCTGCGCAACCACCTGCGGCCTCACCGACTGCCGAAACTGCCCCAGTGGCAGCAGGACCTGTGGAATCACCGGTGGCATCGTCTGCTCCGGTGATAGGGCAGCCAGCTGCTGTGCCGGCAACAAGCGACGGGGTCGAAGCAGCGCCTACTGCGGTGAATCCCACCCTCATTGCGCCAACCATGGGAACACCACCTGCTGCGCAACCACCTGCGGCCTCACCGACTGTCGAAACCCCTCCGGTTGCCGCAGGACCTGTCGAATCACCGGTGGCACCGGCCGGTCCGGTGGTAGGGCAGCCAGCTGCTGCGCCGGCAGCAGGCGACGGGGAAGAAGCGGCACCTACCTCGGTGAGCCCCACCCCCATCGCGCCGACCGCGGTAACACCACCTGCTGAGCAACCACCTGCGGCCTCGCCGACTGGCGAAACTGCGCCAGTGGCAGCAGGACCTGTGGAATCACCGGTTGCACCGGCTGCTCCGGTGGTGGGGCAGCCAGCTGCTTCGCCGGTAGCAAGCGACGGGGGCGACGTGGCGCCTACGGCGATGAGCCCCACCCCAATCGCGCCGACCATGGGAACGCCATCTGCTGCGCAACCACCTGCGGCCTCAACGACTCCCGAAACCCCTCCGGTGGCAGCAGGACCTGTGGAATCACCGGTGGCACCGACTGGTCCGATTGTAGGGCAGCCAGCTGCTGCGCCGGCAGCAGGCGACGGGAAAGAAGCGGCGCCTATCTCGGTGAGCCCCACCCCCATGTCGCCGATCGCGGGAACACCACCTGCTGCCCAACCACCTGCGGCCTCACCGACTGCTGAAACTGCCCCAGTAGCCGCAGGACCTCTGGAATCACCGGTAGCAGCCACTGCTCCGGTGGTAAGGCAGCCAGCTGCTTCGCCGATAGCGGGAAACGTGGATAAACCTGCCCCAACCGTGGAGAATCCTACACCCTCCGGTACAAGATCCGACTTACCTGCCCAATCACCGGGTCAACCTTTGGTCGAAACACCGATCGCCGACACTGCTCCAGTGGCACGTAACCCTATGGAAACACCGCTGGCACAGGATGTTGGGGAGGTTGAGCAGCCGGTTGCTGAGCCTACAGAACGCAACATGGATGTAGCGGCGCCAACGGGAGAGAGACCAACACTCATTGCCCCCACTGCGGAAGCACCTGTGGAATCACCGAATGCCGAGAGTAATCCGGCGGCGGAAGCTCCTGCGGAAACACTGGTGGTTCTGAATGCTCCAGTGGTAGAACAACCCACGGCTGAGGAGACCCCTGTGACGGCGCCAAATGCTGGTGCACCAGCCACTGCGATTGTCCCGGACGTTGCTGGGCCAACTACAAACGACCCAGCGATGGCGGCACCAACGGCGGCGGGCCCACAAGTGACGGCTCCCACTACAGAGCTTGGGCCAACGTCTACAACGGAGATCCAACCGATAGCGGATCCGCCAGCGCCAATAAGCCCTGGCTCGCCATCCACCGCAGATTCCCACGACCCTTCCCCAGTTGAGCCTTCACGTGAAATGGATTTGCCGATCTCGCCAACGATCACGCCTTCAGCAACCGTCCAACAGGTGCGATATCAAGCACACTGTGTATTTCCTGGTACATGGTATTGTACGGTGTTGGCCGTACTCGACTAGATCGCGGTATCATTTGATCTAACTTTTGAACCAGTTGTCGTTTCCGTCAGTAGTTTTTCTCGGGCGTGGGCTCCGCTAGATGGAGAGGATCGAATCTAACCATTCAGTTAAAACGCTATGAACCACGTGGACGTCCCACAACGACCCTCTTACACATTCCCGTCACACCAACAGGGTCTGCTTCCCGCCACCACTGCTGCGAAAGCGACGACCGTCCTTGGCGTGAGCGGTGTGGCTGCTGCCGCCGCATGCAGCCTGCTGGCCGGAGCCGGAGCAGGAGCCGGAGCAGGAGCCGGAGCAGGAGCAAGCTCAGCATCCTCGCAGTCAGGCTCCTCCGTGAGTTATAGCTTCGTTGCCTGAAGTCTTCACCCGTATTATGCAAAGCCGCAAAGGACTCTTCAAAGCTTCATAAATTGTCGATGCGCCAACATTTTTATCAACGTACCTTCTCTAAGCTCCAATCGTCTCGGACGCACGACATCGTATAGTTCAACGCTCATAAATGTAGGAGTCCCATTACTATGCGAAATCTCGCGTGAGGTGGTGGTAACAAGTTCGTAAGTAGAGGCAGATGACACTAAAGTGTTCGATCCTCCATGACTCGGGGCTGGGACCCATTATTCCAGTGTTCTGTTGTCGTCGGTCGTTCTAGTTCAAACCTTTTCAAAACTTCATACATTCCCAATGTGTTCTATATAATATATTGATATGATCAAAATGCAGAATGCCCTGCGCCGCCTTGTGGAATCTGAAATATGACGGCGGTAAAACGTCATTTTACATGGGTAGGTGGTGCCTCGATATTGTTACTTCCATGACCTGGATGTGACGCGGCCTGTTAACATGTGCCGTGTTCGGTCGGTCGTTATTCTGTATGTCAGGGACAACTAGCGATCGACCCCACGCAAGGCTCCTCCAGTATCCGCGCGCCGTCGGCAACGATTACCTTGGCGCTAATAGGACAGGTCCAGTTTCTTGCCACGCTGTCGCTGGTGGACACGACAGGAGCCGAAGACTCATATGTGTTAGATTTCGCGGAAAGTCTCAGGTTCGAGGATTCTCTGCCGTGCATTCACCTCTTTGGTCTAGTTAATAGATACCGCAGCTCTCGCTAGGAACTCGCGCGGGTGGTATTTAAACTGTCGTCAACTGTGTGCGTTGGTGGTAAACCGAGAAGTCGAATTCGATGCCAGCAGTAGGCATACAACGACAATGTTTGCTATATATTTGTTGTTGGGAGATTGCGATGGTGGGACGGGACACGGATATTAAGGGTGGAAGGCTGTAAGTGAACCTCTACCGTTTGGGCGCCGTCGTCAAATTGAAAGCCGCTTCACTCGAAAATCATTTTAGTATGCAGACTAGGGAAGCACGTCCGCAGTATATGTTCCCGACTCGTTGAAGGGCACAACAGTCAAGTGTTGCATTATACAATTACCTGGCATTCTGACACCGCACGTCCGTGGAAGTCGAACTAGACAAATAGAGGCACTTAAACTCCGGCGAGTTTTTCAGTTACTCGACGCACCAAATCGTGGCCGCCCAGAAAATGGTCGAGCCCCATCCCGTAGTCCGTTGTTTGCTGTGTTCGGCGGCCGTGAGACATGAACAAGATTCAGTTGGGATAAACAAACTGCATATCCGCGAGCGGAGAGGGTAGCGCGCGGCATTAACGATATTAGTCTGCCTTTGCACGTCCGCACATAATCTTCCTTCTTCTGATAGGTGGGTAAACCTCTGGCCTCCGGACAACATCGTCGAAACGTTTGCGCCGCTGAGCACAACTCGCCGACTCCAGGAAACAGATGATTCGAGTGCGTCTCGATGTGACATTGCAGAATCTGCGTCAGGCGGCCTTGGCGCGATCGTGTTCGTGGGAAACCTCGTGCTGTTCGCGAGCATCTTGCTGGCTATCTTCCTCCTCCACGTGTTGATCGCTTCTGGTGTGGAGGCATATTGGCTGACGAAGGTGATACTCCCTGTTCTTCTTATAGGCAGCTTTGTATATGCGAGTTGTCCTCGTATGTTACGTGTCTGGTTGATTCTAATACAAGTAGCTCGAACTCATTTGTCCCGCGAGAAGGGGTTTCCGCACGAGCCTACTTTTACGCTAAAGTAATATCTCCAACACCGACCTGGATTCGTGCTTACGCTATAATACTTAAGATGCGCGAGCTTTCTCATGCCCACACCACTCTGTCTTCCCGGCGTTATGATCGCTCTGAATCCTCAGCAACACGCGAAAGAGAGGATAGAGATGGCCCATCTCGACGGCACTCCAATTCGTGAGCTATCCACCAGGCGACGGGCCGAACTGATGGACAGGTCTAGTGCGGGCGCCGATTCCACGGCTTGGGCGAACTCCTCAGGTTCTCGTCGATCACAACGATGGCCGTTTCTAAGCAGTGGAACACTTCGGAGAAGGGGTAGAGACTGGGAAGAAGTAGACGACGACCAGGAGAAGGGAGGCCAAACGCGTGGCCAAGCGATAACGCGTGGCGAGAGCCGCTTAAACTTGCTCTCGGATTGTAGAGATCGTTCGAAGGCGGCATGGCTGCACTTCCCGCATATTGAGCTGCTGTTCCTGTTCTTCGCGTTCGAGGGAGCAGTAGCATCGGAGGTGGCGGTTCTGAGAGATAGTAGGTGCCCATGGGTAATCATCGTGTCGGCAACAGCCTTGGTGAGTCCTCGTCCCCTCGTCTCTAACGTAAGTATACCTTGCTGGCGTTTCTGCAATAGAATGACAGGGAACGACCGTGTCGGGCAAGTATAGAAGTTTGCGCCGGTTGAAGAAACCCTCAACGCTCTTGTGTGGGTGGTGCGGCATGTGTTGTGTCAATAGCGTCGCCAATCACGAAATTCTCGTTCGAGATGCGTCTGTTCATCCGGTGACCTGGCCAAGCGCTTTACGTGCGACATAAAACAAGCAGAACATAATTACAGAACGAACTACGGCGTGGGTCAAGTACATTGCCTATACATTCCGTCTCTGGCTCGTGCTCCCAGCCTTCGTACTTCTCGCAAATTTGTACCGATACGTTTGCGCCGTCAGGTTCTCTACCCGATCCTCATGTTCGTCATGGTGTGCCGCACCATCATCGTGCGAGTGCTCCCGGATGCCCTTATCGTGTTCGAGCCGAGCACAGACCCAATCGACCCCGAAGACGGCCGTGACGACGACGACGGCGACGACGACGACCAGCAGCGTAGCTTCTACGCCAGGTTCAAAACCGGTTTGAGTGAAAGCGGTAGCTTGTTTGCCTGGGCGGACACAGGCAAGTGGGTGACGGCCGAACGAGCGGACCAAGAAGCTAAGCGGGAAGGGGACTCCTTCCGGATCGGGTTTGAGCCGATTTTTGTGGACTTCACGAAGACTGGATCGTGGTTCATGGCGTTTTCTCTCCTGCAGGTACGAACGTGCGATCGGACTATCTTGAAATTGGCGTCGCTCGCGTCGTTGTTTGAGTCTACGCGCTTGATTTCCATTACACCCTGCCAGACGCGTTCTACGTTTGGGGTACGTAGCACCTAAGTTGTTTGAGGCTCCTCACTTCAGGAGCTCATCACCTCACACGACAATGCCGGCATAGACTGTACGCTATAACCGATACTTAATCCCAAGGGCTAGACGTCTAGCGAATCTGATCGTGTAATGTTCATCGGGTCTGAATATATCGAGTAGCTCCTCAGCTACACGAGGAGCTCCGTTTGTGACAACATGGAGGGCTCAGAAGTGCAACCCCTATCGTAGCACGGCTCTACATCAATAGCATATCCTTAGATTGAAGGGCTGCGCACCTTTCGGACTGAAATAATAGCTTCGAAGATGGTGTGCTAATCGAATATCGTCTGCTTACCATGCTGACCTTGTCGGCGAATGTCCCTCCGTGCTCGCGCAGTCCGCAGCTTTGGCGTCCATTGGAGTACTGGTCAACGAGCGCGTGCCTCAACTCTTGCTTTTTGGCTGTGTGCATGCTTTGTGCTGCGTGGTACTCGTGCGATTCAGGCCATTCTCGAATAGGTGAGATACATTCGGTTTGTCAAGAGTAATTGCATCTCGAGATAGGGCTCTAACAAGGATTGTGTCCTACACTACACTACACTACACTACACCAATCTACACTACCCTACCTACACTACACTACACTACACTATAAACTAAACTAAATTTATGTGTGGAGTGGTCGACACGAAGAGCTCGAGAAGGCTTTATATGTTTAATGAACAACAAGTAGCAGGTGTAGAGTGATGCGTATGAGTTTTGCCGCACTCGAAGCTTTCTTGCGTAATGAAGGAAGCGTTTTACTTTTGTAATAACCGCATTTCCAGCTAGTTTTACGGTTACTTGCCCATGCCTTTACCGTTGTTAAGAGCTTTTCTATGTCTTGATACCAGGTACGAGTTACTACGTTTGTTTTAGCATTCGCTACCTTCAGAGCTCGAACAGTAATTACCCCCACTGCTGCTGTTGCTGGGGTGAAGTCGCCCTCCGCGTGGGGCCGGTCTCCCGCCACCATAGGCAGGCCGCGGCTAGGCCCTCAACTGCTGCTTGCTGTGGTTGGTTGGAACGCCCGAACTGCTGTTTTATTAAGCATTTTTGCGGGTTGCTCTGTTTTGGTGACTTACCGAGTTCGAGCGTGCAGAGTATCAAACCCATATTTCTTGCTTTATCAGCCCGCATTTCCAGCAAACTGCCGACAAGAAAAGCCCGCCTCCCGCACCTCGCAACACATCGGCAAGCAAGTAATACAACTTGACACAAAAGAGCCGCCGGACGAAGTATGACGCAGCTTGCAAAGATGAGTATCGACCACTCAATTGGTCGAACTCATAGCTTACGTATTTGAAATAGTTTTTTTTCAACAAGAGCCTGCTGCTGCTCCTGCTGATATTGATGCTGCTGTCACTGCTGATACTGTTATGCTGCTGTCGTTGTTATATACCCACTGTCTCCCTAATATCTGGGGTTGTTGTGCTCTGGTGGCGCCGCTCTACATTTAGTTTAGTGGTGGTGGTGGTGCTGCTCTGCTGCTGCTGCTGCTGCTGCTGCTGTTCTGCTATATTGTTTTGGTTGTTGCTTGCTGCCATCTGCCACTGCTGTGTGTGTTATTTTTTACTGACAAGCCGTGACATCAAATGTACGTACCAGAGGTATGGTTTATCTACAGCAAACGTCTCATCCTTTCCATTTTTTTTCAATTCTTTTTTTCGCTCATCCCATCTATTGTCTTCCCACGTTTTCCTTCTCCTTCTCCCTCCTTAGTCGTAACTCAGATCCGGGGCCACGTACGTAGCAGGCTCTTCACCCCCCGCCCACTACGGTACGCGCCTTAATTTGTATCGCGAGTAGATTTCAGCACTGTCTTCCCTCGTTGACTCGCGTCCAATCGTGCTTCGTTAAAAACCGCTCTCGGCAGTTGGTGTCTCTAGAATAAAAATCTCCATACCGAGATTTGAACCCCTGACTCCAACCCTACTTAGTAGTATTCGAGGTTAACCACTAGACTACCGGGGCGACCGGGTCTGAAACCCGACAATGGGGCACAGCAGTTAAAGTGTTATTTCCATCCATCGACATCCAGCACACCCAGTGTCCGTGCCGGTGCCTCTTCCTATAGAGAACAACTCTGTGATCACAAACTACAAGACCGAGATATACATTGCAAAACAAAATAATACAGAGCTTTGGCCAAGGTGTGAATTCCGTGTTTTTTGGTATTTATCACCATTACCCCGCATTTTGTCACCACTGCTTTGACAGCTGTGACTTTATGGGCTTGAAAGCTGTGACAGCAAACGTATTTACGGTATATTATGAAAAAAGTAAACGACAGCATCCTTCGTTCTGAGATCGCACAATGGAGGACAGCCAGACAGCACAACAAGAAGCTTTTCTACCGACGACCAGTACACGCGGTGAAAGGTCGTGCTCAGTCGTGCCAGCTGCTGGTGCTGCTGGCGCTGCTCTGTTGCTGCTGTCGTGTGTGTGTAACTCTATGATAACTGCTGCGCCACCTGTCACTGCTGTTTGTTTTTCGGTTCTTGTGATATGTCGTTTACTCGGTGTTTTGTACCAGGTACGTTTTACCAGTATAAAAAACCGTATTCTTGCTTTTTTAACGTACGTTTGAAGTTCCTCGGATGACTTGTTACTTCCTTTCTTTGCGTCAAGCGTTTTCAGTTTTCAACATTATTTTACGTTGCACTCCCCTGCTGCTGCTGAGTCGTGTGGTGCTGTCATGCTGCCGTTGTGTATCGGTAACAGTTACTCTGTGCTGCTTTGCTACTTGTTGTTCTGCTCCGCTGCTGCTGCTGCCGCTGCTGTGTTGGACCTGCATGATAACAGCATACTACTGCTTTGAGGTTGTTCACTGCCGGCTCTCTCTGCCTAGGGTCGTTCCTAACGAACGCAAAAAATCACGATTGTAGTAAAAAAATCACGATTCCTGACATTTTGAAATTCTGAAATGTCACTTTCAACAAAAAAAACACGTTTTATTGTCAGGAATCCTGACATCAGTTGTTTTGGAAAATTTCAAAACTATTAAAAATCAGGATTCCTGACAAATGTCATGATTCGTGAGCATGTCACGTTTTTTCGTCACGATTCCTGACGTTTTTTGTGTTCGTTAGGAATGATCCTTAGTATTTGAGTTTTCGGGCTGTGTGTACGTACGTACTCTACCAGGTCATTGTTTTCTTCAATTAAACTGTTTCAAATACGCCAGCTGTGAGTTCGACCAGTAGAGTGGTCGATACACATATTTGCAAGCTGCGTGATACTTCGGCGCATTGTGTTTTTTACCGTACTGTACTTTGTTTTCGGCTCACTGCTGGTATGTGTGCACCCGTAAAAAAAAATCTACCAGGGTATATATGATACGAGAATGTTACGCTCTGCTGCTAGTGTTGCTGCTGCTGCTGCTGCTACTACCTCGAGTTGTCTACCAGCCACCACGTACTGACGAAAACAGCGGCACGGACCGACGGAAATCTCCTGCGCCGATGTTAATAAATCACCGCACCCTCTGCTGCTGCCGTGGTAACCCTTATTTCTTTGGTCACCCTGACTATGACCACTAACTAAAGAAAGCCTTGCAGTAATAATAAGAATATGATCTGCATGGCCTGTAGATCATGTTTCCGGGTGAGAGCCGTTCGACCTGCATGATCCAGCGCATGCATCTTGGGTTGGATCTGTACTACACAGATCCTGCACACCATGCCATCACGACAGATAGATGTAGGATCTATAGACGATCTAGATCGTGATGTGTCCCGAGGTTTCAACATGAAAATATTCTGGGACGATACACGCCACGGTAAGACTACAGCAGGCTGAATCACACCACACCCTCCAACCCTCAACGCCTCCTATACTATTATCAATACAATAACAAAAAAAGACGCACGCTACGGTAGAGGTGCACCATTTTTTTTTTCTGAGGCTCTCCTCACTTGAGGAGCTCTACACTTCACCCAAAAAAACGACTTTGAGCAAAACCGAAGGTGCAACCCGATGGACAATCCTATCCTATGGCCTAGGTATAAAAGGTATATAAAAACTGTTCGTATTGCAAAATCAAGAACGACATTCCGACGTTTTTGGGGATTAAAGGAGCGCCCCCGTCATTCAGAAAGTACTTTTTGCTAAAAAAATGTAATTCGTGCTACGATAGAGGTGAATGATATCATTGTTTTTCTGAGGCTCTTCACGTGAGGAGCTCTGAACCTCACCCAAAAAATGATTTTGGAGTAAACTGAACGTGCAACCCGATGACAAACCCATGGCTTCGGTATACAAAAATTCAGATTGAAAAAAAAAGAGCGAAATTCCGACGATTTTGGGTTAAGAAGCGCCGTCATTGTCATTCAGAAACAAAAACGCTTCAGCCAAAAAGTGCTACCTCTATCGTGGCACGAGTCTCACGCAGAGCTCGCCGTCCACGTGGAACACCCCCAAACCGTCGTATCCGGGATGCACACCATAAAAAAAGTAGTACCACCAACGTTTTCTGCAGCTCCTCACTGGTGCGTTCTGCGATAGAGGTAGCACTTTGTGGCTGAAACGTTTTTCTGAATGACGGGGCTCCTTAACCCAAAATCGTCGAAAATTCGTTGTTTTTTTTGGGAAGTGCGTTTCGTTGTATACCTAGGACATGGGGGGATTGTTCATCCGGTAGAGCACTTCTCATTTTTTCTCGAAATCAGTTTTTGGGTGAGGGATAGAGCTCCTCAAGTGAGGAGCCTTAGAAAAAAAATGGTGCACCTCTGCCGTAGCTGCATCCACTTGAAGTTCTTTCTACCTCACCCAACCACTTGTTGTGCGAGAACATCATGAAGTGCAACCCGATGGACGATTCCACGGCCTAGATATACAACGAATAAATTGGGGAGGCCAGGTTTCGGAAAGGTACGTAGAATGATCGTCACACATGTACGATCGGAAGATCCAACGGGTGGTGTAATCCTTCCGAAGATATTCCGATCACCCCGGCATATTCGGTACCTGGTACATTAAAGAGACCGATATGCCCCATGTCAGAGATCGCCTTGCGCGCTATTTGACACTCTCTCGTCCCTCACCGATAACGTGAAGGAAGGCTCTCTCCTTGCCCCACATCGCATATAAGAAAAGCGCCTTTGGCAGCGGGGAAACGCTGCCACGTCAATTGGGACCCTCTCCTAGGGGCTTCATAAAATGTTTTAAAACTTACTCATACTATTCCAACGCTATTGGGTCTATATAGCTCCTCAGTTGAACAAACCCGGCAGTCAGGAAAAAAATGGCCAAAAAAGTCCTCGTAGTCATGTCGTAGCACGAGTTTAACAGAAGAACACCTCTCTGGGATCATCGCCATGCAGGGCTCGACGTCGACCTCAATCAATAGGGTGTTTGCAACTTCCACTTTCTGTTGGGTTAGAAAACATGTAATCATAGTATTGAAACCGACGAACGTCATAACCCACGGCCAACCAACCCACGAAAAAAAATAGGCTAAAAATAAAAAAAAATGGTAGGAAAACGTATTTCTGACCGATTTTTTCGTGGGTTGGGTTGGCCTTGGGTTATGACCTCCGACGGTTTCAATACTATTATTGTATGTGTTCCTGACCAACTCCTACCCAACCAAAGTTGGTACTACATCCCGCAAACGCCCTAAATGTTTCGATGATTTTTCGTGGGTTGGGTTGACCTTGGGTTTTGACTATCGTCGGTTTCAATACTAATACATATAATATGTTTTCCATCCCAACAGAAGTTGGGAAATCGCAAACACTCTAATAGAAGAATACTTCTGGGATCGTCTTAACGCAGGGCTCGCCGCCCACGTGGAACACCCCCAGGCCATCGTAGCCAGGCAACCCCTCGCTGGTAGTACGGAGCTTGGGCAGGCATTTTTCGAAAGCCTAAAAAATCGGAGGAAGAAGGGGCGGGGCGGGTTTGTTAGACGCCAAAACGCCGCAGACGGCGGGGGAGGGGACGTGGAGAGAGGGGAGGGGCGGGGCGGGGGGGAGGATGCCACCCTTGTTTTCTTTCTTTTCTTCTGAGCGCGATAACGCGTGAGAATGGCATGACTATCGCCTGCATGAAAGCCCCTGAGCATGCAAACGCCTATCTATTGCGCACAGCATGCAAATCCTTGTGCTTTTGCTCTTACCCTTAACATGATAACACCTATATACTTGTCGCGTACATGGTGCAGGCTCCTTGTCTTCCTGTTCTTGTTCTAAGCATGATAACGCCCAATGTTTTTGAGCACAGGGTGCAAATCCTTTGCCTTCTTGTTCTCCTGGGCATGAAGACGCCTGAGCATAGCATCGCCTGGGCATGATACAGTCCCTGAGCAGGACATCGCCAACGTTCATCGCACAAGATACAAAACCTCTTGCGTTCTTGGGACGCCTGTTACGATAGAGGTATACCGTTTTTTGGCTACAAGGTTTCTGATAGACGGGGCTCCTTTTCACCTAAAATTGTCGCAGTTTCATTCTGTTTTCAGAAAAACATTCGTTGTATGTCTAGGCCATGGGATTGTTCATTGGGTAGTACTTTTATTTTTCCCCAAAATCTGTTTTTTGGGGGGAGGTACAGAGTTCCTCAAGTGAGGAAGGAGCCTCAGAAAAAAAAAGGGTGCATCTCTTCTACCGTACCATGCGTCTTGTTTTGTTTTGTTTTTTTGTTCTTGTTCTTGTTCTTAGCATGAAAACGCCTACCTCATTATTGTTTGGGCAGGTTTCCTAACAATATAATTGTTGTTCTTATCAAAGACGACCGCTACGATAGAGGTAGCATTTTTTTTTTACTGAAAACGTTTCTGAATGACGGGGCTCCTTAACCCAAAACCGTCGGGATTTCATTCTTTTTCAACAAATATGTTTTTGTTGTAACACACACAAGATTTGCGAACACTTAACCCTTGCCTTAGTCCGCTTCAGCTGGGAAGGAGTAGCAGGCTCCCCCTCCCCACCCCTCACCGTTACTCGCGCCCCGATAGCTGCCCTAGGGGGTGGTTCAATGATTTTCACCACACTGTAGTCATCTGAGCACGCGTAGAGCAACTATGATATTGGAAATATGACGTTAGGAATTCAGGAGGATGG
>JAYJMJ010000195.1:1805165-1815313 GCA_036873875.1 Laminaria ephemera | reverse complement strand
CGCCCCCCCCCCCCCCCCCCCCCCCCCCGAGAGCGGTGGAGACCGGCGCGCGACTCAGCCGGCCTTGCGTACCACACCTCCCCCGCAAAAGGCGCGTCGCACAAAACAAAGAAAAGGACAACACAACAAAAAACAACCAACTAGCAAGCAAGCAAACGAAATAAAAAGTGGGACGAGCCGAGCCGAGCCAAGTCATGACACCTGTCCTCCTCATCCCCTCGAACCCAGAAAGCGGAACACACGGATGTCTTAACCTTTTCACCGCTGCAAAAATGTTCGTACACTAATCACAAGTAGAATATCCCCGAAACGTGGGTGCAGTTCTAAAGGGAGTAAGACTCGTCTCTACCGCCCGGATCACTCACCCGCGCCTCTCCCGCCGCCTCAGTGGCGAGCCTGCGGCAGGCCGAATCAACCGTGTCCAGATTCCTGGCGCGTCCTCGTCGTACGACCTCGACTTGCCTCCGCAACGCGGTATGCAGCTTCCGCGCCTCTGCGCACGCCTCCGCACGCTGAGTGACCTCTTTGCCGACGGCCGCCACCTGTCAACACGAACGACAGCACCGTTTGAGTCGGGGGGGTGACCCGAGGGCATCAGATTAGGAGGCCCTCTCACGCTCGCACGCGTTTTGCTCTAAACGGTGAGTGGGCGACAGACTTCCGAGGAAGATAACGTGGGGGAAGGGGGTGGGGGGGCGGCTGCCGCAAAGACTAAACACTCACAGTGGCCTTGTCGAGAGTGATTGTGCGTGCTTGAGTGCGCACCACCTGCATAGATCGGCTGGCCGCCGTAATCAAGTCGAGTTATTTAAACGGCACCCGTTTGCGAGCCGTTCACACCATTCAAAAATCCGTGCTCTTTGTGCGAGCTGACAAAATGAATCGTCAAAGCTACGTAGCTTGCTTGCCCACTTAGGCTTTCACCGGTACTTTTAATTTTCGCTGAATTTGTAAATCGTCGCCTGACGAGTAACACACACCAAAAGCACCCACAACAGACACGCGCACGCACACCTGGTCTCGAAGGCCCCGCGCTGTGCGCGGCTCGGGCACGGCCACAGCGGGATCTCCAAGCGAGGCCTGGGGAGTACGTTCCAAAGCCTCGGCGAGTTTTCCCGACAAGGGTTTCAACTCAACGAGGCCGAGACTAGCGAGAAAGCGCCCGGGGTCCTCGTCTCGCAGACCGTCATCCCCGGCGGAGGCGTCCGCCGTGTCCATGGTAGCCAGCAGGCCTTTCACTCGTGAAGCTTCCCGTAGCAGATTTTCCGTGGCGTCCTCGCTTCGTCGACGTTCTCCTTCACCATCGCCCTCAGGCCTACCTTCACCCTCTGCCACACCGACCCCGCCCCTGACGCCATCGGCATCGCTCGCATCGCGCCCGGTGCCTCCTTGTCGCGTGTCGTGTTGCCGGGCCGCGGCAGGAGTATGGTTCCGGGCGGGAACAGAAAGCATCGGCCGCGTCGATATTTGATCGGCTGACGCGATCGGCCCTTCCACCTTCGCCATTGCAGTGTCCATCGTTGCAGCGTCTGGGCACTGTGCCCACGAGGAATGACCCGTCGCCGGAACGTTTCCATCGTGCCCTCGACGAGACGGCAACGCCGCTTCAGGAGGCTTTCCTACACTCCGCAACGTGGGTCGAATAGAGTGGGAAGAATCCGACGCGGTTCCCCCTTCTCCAGGCAACAGCGTCACCGGGGCGCTTTCCTGTGTTCCAGAGCTACCCTGGAGACCGGCGGGTCCAGGCGGCGGACGAGCCGCTCCAACCGGCCGTCGCCACACGTCCTCAGCGCTTACACCACGCAGCCCCCCCCCTTCTGCGCTAGCCCCCGACAGCGCACGTGCCTCCCCCTCGGTCCCGGGTTCAAGCCCACCTCTTCCGGACAGGCTAACCTCCAGCCCATGTCGCACCCTCGGCGACGGCTCGTGCACTCCCACCTCCGGTGCCACCGCTTCCTCCTCAACACGGATCCGCGACGCAGGCGAACGCGCGGACATCTCTCGCTGCTCTACCGGCACCTTCCTCCTAGCCAACAAAACAGCCGCCGCTGAGGCCATAGTGGTAGCTTGTCCTGTCGACCGTAACGCCTCTTTTGAAAGAAAACGCGATTCTGCCGCCCTGGGGTGCATACCGAGTTCCTCTTTCAATGCACTATGTCGTCGCTGAACCGAGCCACCGTCGCTGTGCGCCGCGTGTTCCATCCCGCCACGTTCCATCCCGGAGCGCCCCCCCGCGCGTACTGCCCCACGGTATTCCGTCGCTGGTCCGTCCCCTCTTCCCGGCGAAGAAGGAACCGCCTTGCCGATGTCGGCAACAAACCCCTCTCCTCCTGCTCCCACTCGTGCTTGGTCAAGCCCGGCTGGTTCCATCGCCCTTGCGTCTCTAGGTTCTTTGTCAGGAAATCGTGCCGCGGCTCCCACTGCGACAGCGGCTTCCACCGCGACGCTGGGGATACCCACAGGCAATAATGATGTGCCTTCTTCGTCAACAGGCGCTGGTTGGAAAGAGCGCCGGGTGCCTGAAGGCGCTCCCATCGCGGCGCTAGGGATGCCCACGGGCAAGAGCGGTGTACCTTCGTCAAGAGGCGCTGCCTGGGAGGAGCTCTGGGTGACTGAGGGTGTCGCTCTTATAGATGTCGATGGCGGCGACGGCGGCGGCGGCGGCGGCGACGGCTGCGGCGGTTGCAGCGGCGTAGGCTTGGACTTAGACTCGTCTGATATTCGGGCAGCGGCGGGAAAGGTTCGGCGCGCGGCACAGGGTGGTACCGCCCAGCGGCAATCGCTGCAGCCGACGCTGCTCGCGACATCTTGCAGGAGCGTCTTCGTCTGAGCGGACACGTCGCGAAACCGTTCCGTTTCCCTCCGACGAACGCCCTCGCAGCGGGCGAGTAGGTCGCCTTCGTCCGTCTGGACTCGCCGCTGCACCTGCGGAGAGGCAGGGAAAACAGAGATGAAATAATCCAGTTGCGAGATACTATAAGTCGTTGCATCAAAGCCAAGCCAGGCCGCCTAACGCGTCAACAACCGCAGAACGTGCCAACCAGGAATAACACGCCAAGGAGCGCAGGGCGGCCGTGTTCCGGCCTGATGCGGTTATCGAAATATCGATATATCCTATCGAACACGTGTTGCCCTCCATTCCCTGGCATTCCGGTATTGTTTATGCTGGTACTAAACGAAAAATTGCCTTATACCAGTAATACGCATCGACTATCGAAATCGTACCAACTTGACTTTTCGTTGGACAGCAGCTGCAGAAGCACCTACTGCAGGCAACATAAGCGCACACCGTTTCAAATAAACGACTGCCGCTGGATACGTGTATTTGAGCGGTGAAACGGCTAATAGAGCGACGCGATTATCGCCTCTGTCGTAGAGCTCCCGAATTTTCCAACCCCTCACATACCATGGGCGTCGAATTCAGCACACCCGCGTATGTGTCTAGTGAAGAGCAGAACTGGCATCAAAAGCTCAACTGTGGGGGCGCAACCACAGCGCGATGACCCCCCCAGTTCCGCCAGCTTCAAGCACCGCCGCGCGACTGGCGCGATCGACCCCCAGGCACCCTAACAAGACAGAAGTCCCCCAGATCATCGCTTACCGGCCAGGGCTACGACTAGGCTAGTAAATCGGCTGACTATAAGTCGCCGACTAGGCATTAGTTGGCTAGGTAGTAGAGTTAGTTGCGTGCAATAAATTCCCAAGGCCTGCGTCTTTGCATCTAACTGACATGTGGTGTTCATTAATACAAACAAGTCTGCTAGTTGGCTTTTACTCCGCCACCCACCTAATAGCTAGCGTGAAGTCCGGCCAACTCGCAGCCCTAGCAACGACAACAGTAGAAACGTTTCAAAATCCCAATCCAAGGCAACCACGGGCCGCATGATCGGCTAGCACGACGAAAATGCCAAAAGTAAGACACGGGAACCATCGACCAAACCCCCTGACTCTCACCTCTCCCAACACGTGTATCCACATGCGACTGCCCGGCGAATCTAGCGTCGCGGCAGCGCAGCTTGACAGCTCCTGCGTGCGCTGGCCCGCCGCTCGTCTGCTGGCCACAGCCTCGGCTGTAACAAGCAGCAAAAGCGTCACAGTGGGCGGGAGGGGGGGTTAGGCTATGTCACTCGAGCGTTGGAATCAATCGATGGCGAATCCGTGTGCGGCCGGCGCTCGGGGTGCAAAACTCCATAAATTGGGTGCAAGTCGGTCGAATTCGGCTGTTAATAGTAAGGCGGCAGCAACCGTGACAATATAACGGACCACAACGCGAGGTTATGTTACTTCGACTTCGACAGGGGCGCAAACTTAAGCTCCAGCGCGCCGCTCGCCGCCCGCCACCGACGCCACCACCGCAGGTGGTGGTGGCAAGGATAACTGCGCCCGTACGTTTCCCGTGTGCCGCCTACCAAATATCTCGCCGGCCTCGTCGACGATCCGCCTCTCCAGCGCCTCAAGCTCCGATTCGTCGAAAACGGGCCAATGCTCAGCGGATAGTATCGAAAGAACCTGCCACAAGGATTGACAGTGAAAGAGTTGCCCACAGGTGCTCGTGTCATGGCGAGCGAGCGACAGAACCACTGGCTATTCGAAAGCATGTGTAGGCAGGCGACGCTATTCCTGACTGTGAACACTCGCCGCTGTTTCGGAAGGTGGCGTCCGCGGGGTGAGAATCCGTACCGGCCGCGCAGCGAACCACAGACGTGTTAATATCAATCCCACACAGAGCGCAACGTAGGTCGGTCGCAAGCGGTCGGGTGGAAATCAAACAGATAAGGGCACGCGAGAATATCGGATCACTTTCCCTCCATCCACCAACCGGCCAAGGGCGAGCAAGAACGCGTCCATCCTGTGGGACGAGAGACCTGCGCGACTCGCAAGTAGGAAAAGCCAACCACAACCAAACACCACTCGGCGCGATCTAAGTATCACACCAAGCTTGCAAAGATAAGTTTCGACGAAACCCTCGATCTCACAGCTGAAGTGTTGTTTTCATTTGTATAAAAACGTTATGTCGGTGCCAGTACCGCTCATAAACATCACAAACCTGATGTGTGGACAATACCACCGCTGGGCGTTGCCTCCAGACCCGCCGTCCGAATGCGTCCTTGCCGTCAGGTAACTCCAGCCGACGACGAAACCGACCCCCCCCGTTACCCCCTCTGCTGTCTCGGCCGCCACCGCCGCCACCGCTGCCCCCGCCCCAGGATGTCAGCAGAGACTCCCGGAACTCCGCGTGGCATCCGAGCAGACCCACCATGTGGTCAAGCACGAGACATCGGCAGCGGTCCATCGACGCCTTCTTGATGGAAGACCTCTCGGCGACAACGATTGCAGGAGCGTCTGACGTCTCCGCCGGCATGATCTGTGTCCGAAAGAAAGCGGTTTTCGGAAAATGTAGGGGTGGGTACTGGCTGGCGGAGTCAGTACAATATACACTGTAGAAATCAGCAACCAGTGTACTGGGTTTCCTCCGTATACTATTGCGAACAAAACACAAAACTTATGGACACACACGTACACAAAGCATGGACACGCACGCACCTTTCTGCGGTCCAGCGTCTTCAGGCACGCCGTGGCGAGCGAGACAACGTGGGCGCGGTAGTTAGCCGCTCCGCATACAGGATTTCCCTCTAGGGAGAGCGTCTCCAGCCGCGACAAACAGGCCAGCGGGCGGAGATCCTCCGTGCGGCGCACCAGGTTGTGCGCGAGGGAAAGGCAGGTGATTCCGGAAAAGGGCTGGAGACCGCTCAGCGAGCTTAGGCTGTTGTTGCTGAGGAAGAGGTGGGTAGCCCTAGAGGAAACCCCAGGGGGGACGCCTTCGAGCGAAGTGATATGTTTCCCCACCTGAGGTCGTCGTTGCGAGGTTAGGAGCCCCGGTGCAACGAGGGGGTGGGAGGAGGGATGGGAGAAGGTAGGAGGGGGGAAGAAGGGGAAAGAGGAAGGATGAGGAATGAAGAAGGAAAGAACAGGGGCAAGGGAGGAGGTCGCACTATTCAGCAGTTTTTTTGTGTCGCCCTCAAATCGAAAGTAAAGAAACAAGAAGCGTTTGAACCCTTCTATCCGCGCGTTTCACGATTGCCGAGGTCCAACCCCTTCCTGAAAAGTACGACCGCCGACGCCGCCTGTCGTCCGCCGGCGTCTTTGAGTCTTGCCAGCTACTTTATAAAACCCTGGTATAATGGTTTGGCTGCACAAGGCACGGGAGGGGGGGGTGGGAACAAGGGGCGAAAAGGCCACCCACATGTATACCGCATCATTGGTCCGCTGTCTCGCGGGGCTGCTGTTTATTTTTACGGTTACCACTACCACTGGAATTACCTGTCTTGTCACAGTGAACGACCGGTACCATACAGTAGAACAGCAAAGCACAAAATCACTACTAAACGTTGCAACGCACTTCTCATAAACTTCATCATTCGCGGAGAATACAAAACGGCGGGGCGAGCGGCCTAACGTCTAACCCCACGAACCACACTACAACCTCACCGCCGACACCTTGGCCCCCTCGCCCGTCATCAGCCCGCCCACGGTCCGCAGCGCCTGGCCCAGAGGCAACTCGG
Source organism: Laminaria ephemera (assembly GCA_036873875.1). NCBI lineage: Eukaryota > Phaeophyceae > Laminariales > Laminariaceae > Laminaria > Laminaria ephemera. The sequence goes on along the minus strand of JAYJMJ010000195.1, from coordinate 1,808,750 downwards.
GAGTCAAAACCAGGCGGGCGCCCTCCCATCTACCGACCGCGGCGCTGGCCGGTCTCGCACCCTTACGACTGCCCCCCCTCAGCCAATCAGAAGCCGCATCGCCACCTGCCCCGAACCGGTCGCTCGCTCGCTCCAAGACCAGCTCTCCTCGTGCCGGACCACCTCTTACGCTGGCCCCCCTCTGCGGAGAAAAAGGTCCTCCTGCCCCCCCCCGTCCCTCCGCTGCCGCCATGTCCACACTGACGCTACACGAGCGACGGTAGCCCGCTCTCGGCGACGGATAGCCGATGCTCGAGAGGTCGCCGCCGTGGCCTGTTGTCCTTCCCACCCCAAAAGGCGCTCTTGGGAGTTCACCCTCAGCGGCGGCGGTGGTGTTAGCGGCGGTAGTGTTGGTGGCGGCGGAGGCATTAGCGGCGGCAGCGGCGGCGGCGGTGGTCGGAAAGGTTTGCGTGTTCGTTTTGGTTCCTGCACGGTAAGGTCGGGCGCGCATTTGTAGTTGGCTGCAGCCGCTTCCCCGACCGCCGCGGGCGGTCCTTCCTCCTGGAAGTGATTCCGCTGCAATTTTTCTGCTCCTGCCAGGTCCTGCTGCTGCTCCTCCTCCTAGCCTCCAGTCGCTGATTGCGCTGCTGCTTTTCGCTTCCAAGGACTCTGACTCCTCCCAAAAGAGCGAGCTCGACTCCCGGGCGCTGAAAGCGCGGCCGCTGTCGTCAACGCTGCGGCGTAGCCGCCTGTTATCTCCCGCCGCGAGCCTGCCTCCCCCGCCAACGCGGTCTCGAAAAAGGGTCGAGTACGTTGAGCCCGCGGCTTCCCTCTGCATGTTAGTCTCGTGAGTCCCCCCTGTAGGCCAGAGATCGGGGTGGTTGTCAACCATGAAGTCCAGCCGGGGACGGAGACTGCTGTCACAAGAGCGTGCGGTGGGTCCTCCCCGACGGCTGGTCGTGGCTTTGGAGGTGCTCCAACCACCCCCACCGCCACCGACACTGACACCGACACCGCTAACACCAACACCAACACCATCACCACCACCGGTGAAGGTGCCGTGGCGCATCGTGGATCCCTCCAGGTCTCGACCTGGGACAGTGGTCTCGCCGTAGAGATTCCACGCAGAAGCAAGCTGCTGATTCGGCGGAGGGGACGGTTGAGGATTAGGGCGGCGAGGTGGTGATCTTGGCGCAGGGACAAGTCCGAAGCGCGCGACAGGATCGCCGCCGTCTATCTTGACCAACTGGTGGTCGACAGCTTGGCGCTGTCCACCCCCATATTTGGAGAGGGATCCAGCTGCTGTGCGATGTCGAGAGTGGTTGTTGGCATCGCCGTCGCCGCCGCCGCTGCCGTGATGGTTAGCGCTTGTTGTATCCTGGGATGGCTCTGCTGTCCGTGCGAGGAACTGCCCTAAATATGAGCTTGCTGACGTCTGTCCCCGCTTTTCCGCAGCCGTGTCGGGGGGCGGCAGTGACGCCGCCATATTGTCAGCTATGGATTCATGGAGATGTGACTGTTGAAGTCGATCGCTGCACCGCGCTCTGGACACAACACCACGGTTGCTGTGTGTGATGTTTGGTGCTGTGTGGGTTTCTTCGATTCAACAACAACGGGTTTCATAACATTTGAGAGAGCCGAATTGGTAGGGGATGATACCAACCCCTCCCCGGGGAAAAACTTGAGCAGAAGCAAAAGCAACGCAAAAGCAGCACAGATAGTTACTCTCAACAGCAGTAGCAAGAACACACAGCACGGAGGATCTCCTCGCTCTAACGAGATGGTACTAGATACCGGTGCTCGCGAAGAACACCGCCGTGATAACCATGGAAGTGCCCTGTACGATGCTACCAACCACGGCGAATCCTTCATGCGGCCTTCTGGAGTGAACCTTCCCTATATGGCCAACGGCAACAGCAGCGGGCATTTTCGGTCTATGCAGCAGTATGAGGTGAGCTTTGAGGAGACCCAGGAGCTGCAGGGACGAGGGTCAGTCGGTGTTAGTGCACGGGCACAGTAACTTGATTGACTTGCCGTAGGGGTCGTGTAGGAGAGAGGAGCTGAGCGTATGGCAAGTGCTGTCGTTCGTGCGCCGCAATCGGCAGGGAATTGGCGGGTGTTCCTGGTTTGGTCGAACAGGAGCAGCAGCAGTTGGTTCGTAGCAGGAACAGCAGCCTAGCTCCGCAGAGAACTTCATAAGTTGGGTAAGCAATGTACAGCAGTAGTTGCAGCAGTACTGGCATGTACTACCGGTACTCCTGCTGCTGCTGTTGTTCTGCTTCTGCTGGGTTTCAGCAAAGCTTCGAATATATACGGGTACACGCACTGCCGTCCTGTTTCCTATCCTCGGCCTTCGTTTGTGAACCAGAAATTATTCAGATTCAACAAGAAAAAATTCAGATTCAACAAGCAAGACGATACTATTCACCTCACCATCTGCCTTATCTCCCTCATCACCTCCCTGCTTTCTCCCCGTCGTGTGCAGGTGCCCCGGCAGCAGCACCCAGGAAACCAGTACGAGTACTACCCGTCCTGCCAAACGGCCACCCCTCAGCCACCGCCGCCGGCGCCGGCACCGTACCCGCCTCTGCCTCCTGCAGCTCCCACCGCGCTTCCCGACGCCTACGCCTCACCCTGTGTGGGACGGCCGGCAGCCGGACATCACCACAGCGCCCTCTACTTGCCCCTGCCCGGCCCGGTACCACAGCAGCAGCAGCAGCAGCAGCAACAACAACAGCAACAACAACAACAACAACAACAACAACAACAACAACAACCACAGCAGCAGTATCAACAACACCAGCAGCAATATCAACACCAACAACAGCAGCAGCAGCAGCAGCAACAACAACAACAACAACCACAGCAGCAGTATCAACACCAGCAGCAATATCAACACCAACACCCGCAGCAGCAGGCACAGCAGCAATATCAACAACACTCCCCGCCGCCACCACCTCCTCCTCCGTCGAGGGTGGTGCTGCCAATGCCTCCTGCCGAGAGCGGTGCGGCGGGCCAAGCAGACCGCAGCAAGCCCGCAGCGAACGACAACTGGCTGCCGCAACCACTACCGCATCCCTACTGGCAGAATCCTCCCGTACTCCATGACGGCCACAGTCCGCCGGTCACACACCCGACCCAAGCAGAGATGACCGCGGCGAGGGCGGCAGCAGCAGCCCCTGCCGTGGCAGGAGGAAAAGGGGGAGCACAGCAGTCGCACCGTGGTGACTCCGCCGGAAGCGGACGAAGCAGCAGCAGCAGCAACGACCGCTGCTCCGGGGGAAGCTCCCGTGACCCCCGCCTGAACCGCAGCAGCAGCAAAGATAAGGACAGGCGGACCCCGTCATCGCATGACCCCCGGCTGAACCGCAGTAGTAGCAACAGGGACGAGGACGGGCGGACCTCGGCGTCGCGATCGGACCACTCGATCTCGACCTCGAACTCTCGTGACAGTGGGAGAGGAGAGGCGAGGCATGAGTCCAGCCGCACCGACATCACAAGAGGAGGACGAGGCGGTAAAGAAGCGAGGGCCCGGGGACTTGAAGAAATACTTGGAGGGATTGAAGAACGAGTAAGAGGACGAGGGGGAGACGGGGGGAGGGGAGA
>JAYJMJ010000195.1:1645628-1664276 GCA_036873875.1 Laminaria ephemera | reverse complement strand
GCCGATCTTGGCCAAGATCGGCTCCAGAAATCCATTTTTTCCGGAAAATTGAAAAGTTTCAAAAACAAATTCCAAAAAATTTGCCCCATAGACGACCGTCCAGGGAAAATTTGGCTGGGATCTTCGGAAATTAAACTTTTTTGCTATGGATCGACTTGCCATAAGCACCGGTCTTATACGACATGTTTTCGGTCAATCGGAGGGCTCGTGTTTGTTTTACTCGAAACTACAGGAGAGAGTACCTGTTTTTTACCTGTTTTGGGTGCTGTCCATTTTTTTATTGGGAGAGCGATGTTATGCCGGCAGAACCCCTTGAATGGACTTACTGCTAAACGCTTGCTTTTGTGCAACGTTTGCATTCATAGTGGTAGGATGCCAGTACAGTACTCCCTGAACTATACTTGGAGGCATCTCCATCCAGCATCCCCCCTCAAAAATGTTGGAATACTGGTGTGAAATACAAAACGATATCATAGTAACAGTGACTCTTGATATCGCCGCCCTTATTAATAGGGATATCAAGGAGTTAGTCATATAGAACATGGAATCCTTGCACTGGCGCGCCGTTTTCCTACCGTAGATATGATTTAGTGCGAGGGCCCGAGGACTCAGTTCACCCAACCCTTTTGTACATGATACACACAATACGTAGGGCATATGGTCTGTTCTGCACCTAATACCTTCCTGCTTCTTCCCTTGTATATATTGAGGATCACTACTTGCTGCACTCTGCAGCCGTCGGGAATAGTATAGTGTATGCGTATGTCCTGCTGCTGCTAGGGACGATAGCGTTCAGTTCGTACATACCACACACCGTTAACTTCCAATCACAGATGCATGCCAACCATGGAGATAGGTTCGCGAACGTCTGGCCTACGAGATCCACGATCACCGTTGGGTCTTCATTCGGTTGACGATTTGGAAACATCACTTTTGATACGTAGTGTACCCAGTAACAGCTTGACTCATACATCGTGCATGAACCCCGAAGGGACCTGAAGCATGCTACGAAAGGGATAGCACTTTTGGGCCGAAACGTTGCTGACTGGCGGGACTCCTCAACCTAACCTCGCTGGAATCCTTTTGTTATCTACATATTATTTGTGGTATACCTAGGCCATGGGGCTATCCATCGAGATAGAGCATTTTCATTTTATATCAAAGTCGGTTTAAGGGGGATATATAGAGGCTCCTCAGGTGAGGCGCCCCACAAACAAAGGGTGCGCCCCTGCCGCAGTATGCGATAGCTGTCAGTGAGTGGAGGTTCCATGGCGAGGACAGCCGAGTTTAACGGACACGCGGCACACCAGTTGGCTGCAGAAGTGTTGTAGAGTTAAGCTTTAATGTTCTCCATCTGCCGGAGGATTTGTAATACACCAGGACGAGAGCGACTCCTAGCCCTCATCTCCCACTTTCGGGGGCAGTTCCAGTGACATATCATAATAGCACACCACCAACGGCATTATTAATATACCATATTTGTCCGGACATGTTCGGCGACTTTTCCAAATACACAAGAACGCACGGCAAATATATCTGGAACTACGGGGAATATGTTGTGAATTTCAGGCAAAACGAAATGTAGACAAGAACAGCCCGCATACATTATTGCCAGACATTAGCACTCGCAATCTCGCGATAATATATATGTTTGATTTCCGGCCTTTCATCTCCTTTGGAACTGCCTGCACCCACGATGTTGGCGACAAACGACTTGGAATTTGTGTAGGATCACTGGGATCGCTTTTGTAGTGGTAATGTATCACCTTGCTCGACTTCGAGAGAGAGGTTTCCTAAAGGCAATCTCGGGTCCCCGCCTAGTCTGCACGAGACTGAGACAAGCATGTCCGAAATCACTGGAGGAGGCGACCATTATTCGTCATCTATGTACCCCGTGTCTGTGTCGGTACCTTCCTTTTCTCGAGACCAAGACAGGTGTGACCTTTTCGGTATCGACAACCAGACTATTGCGCCAGCATGGGTACGCACAATGTCGCGCATCGGGAAGATTACTCCTGGCCCGATAGCCCGTATGTGATCATTTTCAACACCATTGAATAGCGTAAAGTTCTGCGAACAGTCAGATATGGCACGACGTCTGCAAGCAGTCCCCTCGCCACATGCCGCCACCACAAGGGCATTAGATGCTTAAACAACGCAAACCTCGATACCATGTCCCTCGTGCTGTGCACTCTATTCCGTTTTCACAGGTCAAGGGCGGTGCCTCGACGCCTTCTCCGTTGCACTCAGCCAAAGATGTGAGAAGTGGGGATGGTACACGTCGTCGTCGCAGCTCCAGCCCGCATCGCGGCAACTCTGCATTCTCCGAACTCGGCCCACGTTGGACCTGATGGTGGAGCCTACCACGGCTACTCGCCTTTGGGCTGCTGCCGAGGCGGGGGTCGACGTGCCCCAGGCTACCGTAGCAGAGAATCCATGCTGCGCGCGGGTGCCGGCCATCTGGGCATACACGTTGTGGTGGAATGTGCCCGCTTCAACACTGGGTGGGCTGGGGCATGCGGTGTGCTTGGTATTCGGCGACAACATCGACGATAAAATGGACGCCGTTGTCTGGCCACTCGGTCTAAGGTGTATGTTCTTAGGCCGTACGTTTGACCTTCCAATTGAGCATGTGCCGTGACCAGCTTCGCTGTACGTGCTGAACGTCGGGGATGCCTTGAACCAAGTGATCAACAGAATGGCGTGCCCAGCTTCCCTTCGCAAGCTGATCCTCGCGCTCTCCTTCAACCAACCGATTGAGAGCGTCACGTGGCCCGAATCGCTGCAGGAGCTGATGTTCGGATCTTCCTTCGGTGAGTCGGTCGAGGCATCCCTCGACCAGCCGACCGCCGGGGTGGTGTGGCCTGCGTCGCCGCAGGTTCTTTCTCTAGGTGATGCCTTCGACCATCCGATTGACGGGGTGGTGTGGCCTGCGTCGCTTGAGGAGCTTTCGTTTGGCCATGCCTTCGACAAACCTATTAACGGGGTGGCGTGGCCTGCGTCCCTGCAGACGCTTTCATGTGGTGATGCCTTCGACAATCCAATCGACGGGGTGGTGTAGCCCGCGTGGCTGCAAGAGCTAACCTTTGGTATCGATTTTAATCACCCGATCGCCGGAGTGGCGTCGCCTGCGTCGCTGCATCAGCTTAGATTTCTTGATGCCTTCAATCATCCGATCAACGGAGCTGCATGGCCTGCGTCGCTGCAGCATATTCATCTGGGCGTACAGTTCAATCAGCCGATCGACGAGGTTGCTTGGCCTGAGTCGCTGTCGTATCTTTACCTGGGCGACAAGTTCGACCATCCGATCGACCGGGTATCGTGGCCGGCGTCGTTGCAGCAGCTAATGTTTGGGTTTGCGTTCAACAAGCCGATCGATCACGTATCATGGCCAGAATCGTTGCGGACGCTGATTGTCAGCGATGGGTTCGGAACGCTGATCACCGCGATTCCATGGCCAGCGTCGTTGGAACGTCTCAGCGTAGGTTGGTTTGACGAGAAATCAATCGGCGAGATCGTGTGGCCGGTTTCGCTTCAGCAACTAACATTAGATGGATACTTCAACCAACGTATCGAAAACGTCAAGTGGCCGGAGTGCCTGCAACAGCTTAAATTAACTGGTAGATTCAACCAGCCTATAGACAACGTCGTGTGGCCGACGTCGCTGCAGCAGCTGTCCTTCGGGGACAAGTTCAATCAGTCGATCAACAGGGTTACGTGGCCAGCCTCCCTTCGAGAACTTTCCTTCGGCAAAGACTTGGAGCAGGACACCGACGACATCAGTTGGCCGGTGTCCTTGCGCATGCTGACAATCGCCGGCGATCCCGCCGACTTCGTGTAGTCGGCTTTACGGTGTCAGTACGCACGATTTGGCGCCAATGGGCACAGTCTACCTGGCTGGCCAGGCTCCTGCTGTTTCGGGTGTGCTGTTGCCGTCCGTGACCATCGTGACAGACAGGGTTGGCGTCAAACGCCTGGCGCTGTGAGTATATTTGATGGTTTTCGGTTAAAGCTAAGGTGTGCGCACACTTGGACGCGGCAACGTTTTGGTCTACCCTACGGCGAGCGTGTTTCCAGCGGGACTTTTTTCTCCTATCTCCGTTTTTCCGTAAAATAATGTTTAGAGAGGGTTCAGTTATTGCATTGCCCGATCCCCGCTATTTTAATGTTGGTTTTGACATTGATCATTTTGGGATTGGCAAGGACGGAGGATATTTTGTGGCGCTCGGCCCGTGCGGGTTAGGGTTGTCTTATCCAGTAGACCTTGTAGTCTAACGGTTATATGAGAGATGCCCATGGCGGTGTCAACTACACCTGTGCGGCCCGAGGTCGATGCTTGTCTATAAGAAGAAACGGATGTATGAGAAAGCACAAAATCCAGGCGTGCTTGAAAACGACCTGAGGTCACGGATAGGTTGCTCTCAAGCCTCACTATCAACCAAAGGCGACGCAAAACCTAGCCCCACCAGTTGCATTGCGTGCAAGAGGAGAGTTTAGCTGAATTCGGCGGTCTTCGGCAGGCAGAAACGAGTAAATCGATATTTTGCTGTGTAGGGCTTGTGAGTTTATCTTGTCAGAAAGTCTAGATATTCTCACCGAAGACTGCACAGTCGGTGAAGGCGGCGATGGAGGCCATACAGAGTGAAACATTTGTTTTTCTTGGCCAGGCGCCGCCGACACCTATCCCTGTTGGCAGAGCGGATGGCGCGAGATCGGCGTCGGGGGATCAAAGAGCGTCCGCCTGAGGACTTACGCACGGGAGTCCGGTAGACTCGCATGGAGCAGGAAGAGGCGCGGAGTGGTACATGTGCTCTTCGCCATCTTCAGCTGATTGGGAAGGACAACGTCGATCCCTGGTTAGGCTTGTTGTTATGGGGGTGGACGCGAGTCGGTGTCGGTGTCGGGGAGGGGGGGCGAGGGGGTGTAATCAGTCCATGCGTAGCTATAGTCCGTAGGGCCACAGACCTTCGCATTCCAACCATGCTAGGACGGAGTACGTCGGGTTTTCACCGACCAGGCAGACGTTGCTTGCACCAAAAGCGAAACGCCGTGAAGTGGAGCGGTGCTCTGTGGCACTGACAAGTGTCGCGGTTGTTCCCTGCCGATGCGGTTGCTGCTGGTGTGGCAGTGTGCTGCTGCCGCAGATTACTGTAACTGCAGCTGAACACCCAGTCACCGTGCGCGTGAGGTTGTCCTCCTGTCTAGCCGCCCCCTGGACCTACGTCAGGTGTGCGTTTGCTCGCACCCCGCGATGCGCATGTTTGGCTGTTTTGGGAAAGTTGACAATGTGTCCCTGGAGGCAATGCTGTCGGCGTCATGAGTGTTAAGCAGAAGAGGAATGGAGTGGTGTACACGAGCTCATACCTTATGGCAGCAGTCTGTGTGGGGTGTGCTCTCCAACACAGAGTCGGAGAAAGACGTGTTTTGACTTATAGCAGCACTGTCGTGGCTAAAACGACGCACTGCAGGACGGTAGTACGTAGTTTCCTTCTAAGCGAAACGTGACAAGCAAAGCAGATATACATGCACGGGAAGGGAAACCGAGTGTGGTGCGGGTAGATATTGGAAACACCGCCCGATCGTTGTAAAAAATGGCGTTCGGGGTGTCGACTGCTGAAAAAAATGCTAAATTGTCCCAGGTATGGGTTACGGTATATTGTTTACGTTGTCTACTGTGCACATGAGCGCTGTAGTGCCGCTGTGCTCGAGGGGGTGGTGAGGGGTACCATATGTGCCATGTGTGCGTATTATGTCGTTAACGCTGCTTACCATACACACCTATCGTGTACGGTGGGTATATTATCCCAAACCGCATACCTGGTATCTCACCAGGTATGTATCAAAGTTAGTGGTGTAGTCTTATTGCAGTAGCTTCTCTCTGCTTACTCACTTGTAGTGGATGCATGGCATAAAAATCCCTCGTTGGTTGCAAAATGAACACAATGAGGATCCGCAACTAAGAAATACCTGGCATTGTGTCAAAAAATAGTCTATTTGTTCCTGTACAATATGTGATGTAGTTCCTTTCGAGGGGCTTTGCCGCGAAAATTCGCATGATCCAAACCAATATTCCAAAAATGTGTTGCTGTAGTTCGTTTATTTTGTTGTTGTCCGCTAAATTCGTAGGGCAACCTCCTCGGATTTTCGAATGTCGGTATTCCCGGTTCTAGCCGCCCTCCGACGCAACCATCACTCCATTAGCCAATTCCATCACCTTTCTAGCGCTCACGAATGATCAGTCCTTTTTGGGCCGCCTGTGAATAGTTGTGGCTGGGTCTGCATCGCGTGAACCTTCTCAGGTCGACCTACTCACCCTGTTTGGCCCCGGATACATCGACCGAACAATTACGAAAAACGCACGGTGTCGCTCACCCCCTAGGGTGAGCGACTCGCAGCACGAGCAATATCATGCCGCGGTCGTGTTCAACAACTCCTTGCAATCGGGGCTACGGCAGGAGGGGTACCCTCATGTTCGCTGCCGAGTTTAGACCACCCCAAGATGGACTAAATAATTTTGCTCGCGCATCGTAATATGCACGTACATGGCGGCGCACATCGCGAAACCGAACGTGTTAAAGAAAGCGGCAGCCACGCACACGAGTGGCTCTGAGTCGGTGAAAAAAGGACCCCTAGAAGTGACCCCCTTATCTTAGCCTCGGTCTCCAGTACATCGGAAAATTTATGTACCAATACATTTTGCAGAACGACGGGTACTGCTCCCGGACTCTGTTGTGTGTTACGGCAACTCTCGCCCTCAAGTGTGTTACTCTTCCAGATATTTCGAGAAAGGGCGACGTCCCTCTCTCGGCCGTCCTGGCGTTTACGTCGGCCCACACGGTTTGAGACCAGTTTACAGATCAACTCCAACACATACACAAAAAAGAAACCCGAAATGAGGAGAGACAGGGTATATGGCTGTTTTGCCGAACCCACGAGAACACCGCTCAAAATCACTCCAGTCGGCAATTGTTTCTACCATCTGAACAAAACGACAAAGACAAAAACGTCCGCGTACCTGTCGAATAATGTCCGTGGTCCGCGATATTGATTCGATAAGGCTTGGCCAAGCAAAACACCGACCGCTATTTATTAAAATACAATAAATATCACCGGTGAACGGTTGCCGTGGCCGTTATCCCTATTGCCGTCGTGGTCGACAGAGGACGTCTTCCTCTGCTGCTGGTTGAAATCTCACGACAAGCGCGACAGCCGCACCGCACCATCAATACATATATATATTTCCCAGATCCTTCCACAGCTACGGCGAAAAAGAGTACAAGAGATCAACACCTGCTACGCAACTTGTTCTCAGGCTTAGAATAACGAAGGTCATTGGATATCCCACACCACACATCTGCTAAAGAGCAGTATGCCATACATCTGCTCAAGAGCAGTATGTCCCCGTGTTTGTTAATTGAGGACCGGATAGAACAACTCTAGTCCGGAGCAGAATTGATTCAAACGAAGACTAACGAAGATACAGTTTTTGTGAACGAACTTCTCTGCAGCTGGTTTTGTCCACGAAACATCACCACGGACGCGAGTCGATATAATGTCCGCGCAGCGCGAAGATATCTGCCGCGAGTGTAGGAAGAACAGCAACCGCCCCCTCTTTTAACATATGCGTTCGCGTTGAAACTCACACGGAAGAGGCAATGACAGTCGCCCTTGTCCTTGTCCGACCTGTCGACCGGCCGCTTTAAGCTGGCTGCAAAAAGCGGACGCGAGTCGATACAATGCCCACGCAGCGCGAAGATGTCTGCCGCGAGTGTAGAAAGAACAGCAACCGCCCCCTCTTCTAACATGAGCGTTCGTGTTGAAACTCACACGGAAGAGGCCGTCACAGTCGCCCTTGTCCATGTCCGACCTGTCGACCGGCCGCTCTAAGCTGGCTGCAAAAGGCACCGTACACGACCACCAGAAGCGCTGATATCGCCACGCAAACCGAATAAAGAGCAGCCGGCCATCCCCCCTCGTCAGGCCCCAAAAGAGCGGCAATAAGAGCAGGCACCAGCATCTCTCCCATAGCACCGCCGACGACCATTCGTGACGAGTTCTTATCCGAAAGAAGGAACCCTGCTTCCAACAAGGAGTGGTTTGGGTCCGAGAACGTATTGGGTATGACGAGCGGCCATCGTAGGGAAACAGAACAAGAAGGGCGTTTGAGCGCATTTGCCGCGGTCATAAAAGTGATTTCAGCGTTTGATATCCACACGTATTAAGAACTGACGGCGGGCGGTAGGGAGTGAGGGGACGGCACAGAATACCCGTGCGTATAATAGGTATGTTATTACCAAGCTGGTTAAGTAAAGCGATGTGGAAGTTGAATATCCCATTGGCGTAAGTCAGCTGTATCGAGGGGTCGTGTTAATGCTAAAAAGGACTTCGCTGCAACAGCAGTGAGCAGCAGGCTCACTGATCGGTAACACAGTCGTACACGGTAGGTAGGTCACAGCCGAACAATGTGCTGCGGTGGTATAATCATTGCAGAATGTTCGAGTCTGGGAACCTCGCAAACAACACCCCACATAAAATGCAAGTAGTTTGTCCCCGAACAAAGGTTGTGGTTCTAAAAAGGGTTTTTTTAGCATAATCTGTGGCGATTGCAGATGGTGATATGGATCGTGGGATGGGACAAATACGACAGCATGCCGCAAGCCCATCACACCTGGTTTCTTAAATGCATCGGCTGGTGGAACGACCAAATGACAAACCGCGGTTCCCACCCCAAGGAAATCGTGTTTTCCTCCACATGCTGTGCACGTACGCATACAACGTGGCGTTCTCGGACGATCTTGCTGTAGGCATTTGGGGCGTGAATGCAACGAAAACGACTGCCGGAGGATGTGATATCTGCCGGCCTGATATGTGGCAAGGAATGCGTGGGTGTGCAAGAGGAGCAGGATTGAGTGCCCGAAAAGCGATCTCCAGAAGTTCGGCCACCCTATCGAGGGATGGATCAGATCAACTCGCAAGTCGTGCCATTGGTCAAGAAGTGTCGAGACATGAGCGAAGGGCCTTTTTCCAAGATGGAGTGTGGCGGAGAAGCGCGCGACAACATGGGACATTGATAGAGCCACTGGCGTGTAGCTTTGGGCGTTGTGCCTTATACATTGGCACACCGTTGCCTGTCCCTCCCACTTGTAATCCATTTGTTTGGGTGCGTGCATGCGCGTCAGTTGTCATGCCGTAGTATACTTGAATGTGCTAATCATGTGCCCGTTTTTTCCGCGCGAGTGTTTCGAATCCATTTCTCGGTGCTCAACTTGTTATGTTTATTTATTCTATAGGCGGACCCGAACCCCTTTCTGAGAGCGTGCGTGCCCGTTTACACCGAACGCAGTGCATGGACAGCAGAGTTGGAGGGGGTCTGATCGGTGCGATGCCCGGTGGGAGCCGTGGTCGTTGAGGAACGTGGTCCGTTAACGCTACCGCCGCTGTAGATATGTACTAAACGTTGAAGACGCCGTTCTGTTTCTAGTGATCTTTCACGAACGAACCTCGTTTTTCGCCCAACATAGTATATGTTGATTTTCTTTCCAAAAGACAAAACGTGAGCTTTCGCTAGTGGTTTAGCGCAAATATTAATCTTCGAAAGTGCACAAGAATTCCACTATCACGGTGTAGGATGGGAAACGCGCATCGGTAAGGGAGTGCATCAGCGATGATCCGGACACCTCATGGTCAAGGTGGAAAGCACTAAGGGCGACCGATCATTCCAGTGATATTATATAACCGCAAGCATGCGCAATACCGGCAAAAGCATTTTCCGAACCAAACTACAACCCGGTCTCTATGAGTTGGCATTTTGTTCCACTCACAAGATACGTGATGCCCTTGTACGCTACTCCCTTCTACCCACGACAGCTGAAATGCTATCATCCCCGAGAAAACCTCTTACGAAGCGCACTCACCAGCACTCGGTAGCAGGGAGATGGCGAGTGGGTAGGTCGAGGCCATGAACAGCCCGAGCAGTCCAGCTCCTAGCACAGTCCATACAAAATTGACCTTTCATGCGGTTGCATCGAGGGGGGTCAGCAGAGGCAAGGCACGGGAGTCATTTCCAACGCATGCATACTCGTACGCTCATCTGCACTTCTTCGTGAGGAGCGAAACGTTAAATGACTCCGGCGACGGGAATAGCACCAACACCACTCAACACCACTTGTTTTAAGGAAACAAATAGGGAACGGGCAAAACCAACACAGCCGTTCTTCCAGATGAAATTCTACGTCAACAACTTTAGTTTCCTCTTCCACCGTGATGCTGCTTGCCAATTGCACTCATCACATCTAGCCTGATTCCGACGAGGAAGTCGAATTTATGCCCACTGCCGGCTTCGTCGCTGCTTGCCGCCCTGCCAGCTAACGGCGATATGCTGTACAACGTTCGAATGATACCTAAACCACTTCAGCAGGCCTTTGTATAAATCTGTGGCTGTTAAACCTTCTGGACAAGCGAGGCTGACGATCTACACGCAGACCGCTGTATCTTGCGATGTCAGTCCCCCTGGCGCTTACCCTTCCAGCCAGCAGCAGCAGCAAAGACGACAGTAGACCGCCAAGTAGGTTAGCCCTTACGAGAAAGGAGGTGGAGAATCGAACAGCCAAGGGCACTGCCAGCAGCCTCCCCACCGTGATTCCACCCCAGAATAGACTGTCGCGGAGAAGGGATGGGGAGGAGCACATCAGCAGGACGATGTGAGACTTCCGATAGCAGATTCGTACAAACATGTTTCTTGTGCGCTTGCTGGTGGTGGGGATTGGTGAGACGCGGGGGGCGCGGGGGGGGGGGGTAGCGAGAAAACTGTCTTGGCTTTTCGAATGTGCAAGCGTGAAAGGTCCACGACTGTAGAGCGCTCAACGACGACGGTACAGGAGTAGTACAGAGAGATCGAAACGATATACGAAACTGCTCAGAAGAGCCGGCGCTTGAGATGCAACCCGATAGAAAGGGCAAAAAAAATCTAGAGGGCGTCTGGCACAACGGCGCATACGACGAAGGACTCATCAAACCGCGCAGACAACCACGTCCACCCAGCCCCAGTGGTCAACAGAAAGTCGATTTGTATCGCCGTGAGTGAAGTTCAAGCTACAAATAAGCAATTATCTCCTGTTTCTATTCACACCTGGCCATGCGGATAGCGCCTGCCTCTCCAGATAAATCATCTCGCAGCACTACCACGGCAACCCACGCGCCGAACCCGACCTCAACCCCGACGCAGAGAAACAAAAACAGCGCTAGAAGCACTATCAGGGAGAACGGCGGAAGACTCTCGTCCCCTCTATTTTGCGGCGGTACAAGATAATCTCGACCACTCTGCCGAGCATTGTGTTCCGTCAGGTCGTCTCGTGCCTCGTTCGGTTTCATGTCTGGAAGTGATGCGCCTCGCCGTAGGTGCTCCTCCACAGTACTTTCCTCCCGTTGTTGATTCCCAAAGTTGTCGTCGGTGATGGATAAAGCGGCTGCACCAGGCGGCATAACAAGTTGATTACCTTGCTCCTCATACTCGGTGGCATTGATCGTCGATAGGATGTCCGTTGCCGGGGATGTGTTAGTTTGCTCCTCTTCCTGTAGACTGTCGGGTCCTGTTTTGCTGAAGAGGCTACCATACGAAAGCCGTCGCCCACCTGCTGCTTGACAATTGTGTCGGCCACGGACAAACGGTGCCGTAACGGTTAATTCAACAGACCTCGAAGGGGAGGAACAAGGAATTATGCAGACTACATGCGTCTCCTAAGAAAACCATGCAAGCCATATGCGTCTACCAAGGAAAAACATGCAGACCATAGGAGTTTCCTGTTTATTGAAATCTTGCTCGACAAGCATCGGTGACCGATTTTTTTCTGCGTGTTTTGCACCAATCGGCGGCAAATCTGGCGCAAACTCGAGGTGGTCGTGGAGTACTAGAAGGAACATATTCGTTGTAAAACACGTGCCCCATCGAGAAGCGACCGCGTCGGCTACAACTGCACCAACAGTGCACATTAGTTCAGCACAGAACATAAGCCAAGAAGACCAGCATCCCTCAAAGCACACCTAGCACTCTTCGAGCACCCCCTCACATGCCTCGCAAGTGAACTACACCGCCAACGTTAACATACCGGCAGACGGGTGCTCCGACAGGGGTAGCACGTTTTGGCGAACTATTTGTTGCTGACGGGGCTCCTCCATCGATACACTACACAATACCATTAGAACACCGTTAGTGTTTCACTGTGTCATTCGTTATTATATACCTAGGCCATGGGATCGTTCATCGGGTTGCTTTTTTCATTTTTTTGCTCAACGTCAGCATAGAGCTTCTCAAGTGAAGAGCTAAACAAACTGTATTTGGACTCCTACCGTAGTCATGCGTCAAATGCTACGCACTACACACGTTACCTTCCAGTATTTCCATGTCGTCTTCGGAAGCCGTATGAGTGACATCGGTCGAAAGCGCCCTTCTGTCCGATTCTTCTAGGAGAAATCCCGATCCACTTCCTGCCAAACGCCAGCCACTGCCAGTGCCACTGTCACTGTTATTGCCTTCGGCCAGACAGCAAGCCAGAGACGCCGGAATCGTGAGGACACCAAATGCTACAAAGACCTTCCGGTACCCAAGCTCGCCGACAGCAACAGGGGCCACGAGGGCGCCGAAACTGAAGAAAAAATGCAACCCCTGTCGATACATGGTCGATTGTGTACGGTGGGAGAGAAGCGCAGGGGAGTTGATTACAGGCACAGAGATGACAATTACAATGCTTTCGAATAATGTATGGGCACCGGAACTTTCCGACGAGGATGAATTAACACATTACTGTGGTCAAATGGAGGCTATTAATAGGTGCCCACCGGGGCGTTTTTAGAGAGAGATTCCGTAACATACCCTGGCTAAGCAGGTATGTTTAGAATGTCGGTGGGATGGGGTTCATTTCATAATTTATTTTCAATCGCCACACGACAAAATTCAATCTTTACAACCACGAGGCAGGTGATTGTTTGGTACCAAGCACCGCCGACCCATCTAAGACGAAGGTGATTGTTTAGCACCAAGCACCGAACTACCATTCTTGGGTTTCGTGCGTAAAACCCTTTGACGCAAGCAAAGAGTCCATCGGCAGAAAACGAATTGTAACTTCGTATTTGTGGTTGGTGGATACACTAAACGTGCGACAACCTTCACCCAGAGATGCGGGACGAGTCCACCTTTCGTTTGCTCTCTGTTCCAAAGTCGCGACTACTCAAGCTGGATAAACTGACCTGCACCCATGGCGCCGCTCCACCGCCGTGCACGTCGTTGATGGCAACATTAGCGATGGCATCGATGGCTCCAACGCACAGCCCCTACGAAACACATTATGCAGTTTTTCACGAATGACGCGTGTTAGCGATGGATGGTGGCGATTGGCACGTGTTGATGTCTGGCAGTGCCATGTCATTTGGAGTGTTGGACTTGTGCTAACTTTGGCGTGGCAGCGCGCTCATATGTGTGTACGGCATTGTAGACACCAGGTGCAATCTCTGGACGGACCCACTAATCGGGGCACCGGACAAGACTATCAGACTTCTTCCCAACGTTACATATGCTAGGCGTGGAACACTAGAATGCGTGTATTTTGTGTTTCATCTTAGCATTCTGGCGTGTTGAATGAACACGTTACCCTCTGCGCATCTTCACAAATAATCGTACAGATGAAGCTCTTGCGGCTAGCCCGCCAGGCACATTACGAAAACGTGGACATGAGCACTACTGCACCCTCACGCGACTCAAGCCTGAGAGTCCCGATAAGCATCTTCCGATGAGCCGTATCCCCGGCGCAAGACGACGTATGAAGCTCATCCCGGAAATAAACGATACAATAAAAAGAATGGATTGAGACCAGATTCTAGTGAAGGCTCAAAACTCCGACATCGTGACGGCCTCAAGACCTTGCTCAAAATGTCCACTATGTGAAGTAGAACATGTCGCGTTGTAGCCGCAACTACAGGTTGGAAACGCCGTCAAATCGGAAGAATACGTAGCCAGGGGCCAACCACGCCGAGCGCGGTTGGTTGAGAATGCGAGTAGCTAGCTGATACATTTTCTCGTCTGGGTTTGTTGCCGGGGGGGGTGGGATCGAATGTCACGTCACCTGCAAGAAGCACCAAATGCCGACCAACCAGAACGTTCCAGCCGAGACGATTGCCATCGAACACAGCCCCAAGCCGATTGTCGCAGCGCCCAGGCGGTTCATGCGATTATTGATTACCTGCCGTAAACAAAGTTTGTGCTCCATCAGCGGCAGCCTGGAAACAAATAAAAGGCAACGAAAGGGATCGATCGGGTTTCGACATGACCAGGACGGAATTGTTGAGGTACAGCGTGAAGGGACGTTCAACCTCATTTCGGACCATATTGGGATGTTTATTGTATATATTGCTCTTTGTGCAGCGGCGTGCTGATGGTGTAGTCCAAGCGCGGGTGACACTCCAATCGTGGCGAAGGAACGCTTGAAACAGCGCAGCAGATAGATGCACTTTCTGTACGATCGGACCGATCTGGTGTAATTCGCGTCTTGGGTTAGTACGTCGGTAGAAATGTGTAATGACTGCGAAATGGCCTGCACCGTTTTTGCGACAAAGTGTTTACAAGTGGCACAGAGCCGTTTACATGTGAAGCATCGATTTACCGTTCCATTTTTTTTGTGTAATTCAGTAATCCAGACCGAGTCTCTAGTGTTAGACAGGCTGAAGTCGTAGCGCTTTCTCGACGTCGAGGCTCATAACCTGTTGATGGTGTATCTGGCCGACTGGCAAAGATAGTCGAACGATAAGAACTTGAGTTGCTGTTAGGCAAGTCCGATTGCAGCGTGAGCTCAGAAGATATACGTTGATGTTGAAAAGACGCTCTCGGGCCGGGAGGGAGGGTGAACATATCATGCGAGTGATAAATTCAGAGTGAGAAGACGGGTACAATATTCCGCATGCTATTAACCGGCAACATGCACGCTCTACGAGCACACTTAGACGTGCCGTACTGGTCATTGTACTGATCGACCCACAGCAATATTCCCTGACTATTGCTCGTCGAGGTAGGCGCTTGATCACGGCAAGTCGGCTACTCCCTGCCGTAGCCAATGCCCAGCCTAAACGTCTTGTAGCGTACTTTCGTTTACGATATGTTTCTTCGAATACCGAAGGTGAAATACGAAATAATAGTTAAGCCGCACTTTGAATACTTGTTATATATAAAATACAACACAGTACAGCACCTAACTGTCATAGACCGCATATTGCTGTCTGTTGTGCTTACACGCTACATGCTGCACATTGTGTGGTTTGTGCCTATGCTCCGATGCCACTCCATGTTATTGAGCATTGACTACGAATAAAAAGGACGGATAGTAGACTTGCTCACTGCAGACGACTCTGTTACCGATCAGCGGCTCGGTAGGCTACTGGTCACTGCCTATAGAGTAAGGTGCCTACGTATCGCTAACACTGCTGTCGCCAAGGGAACATTGATTGACTACAGTATATTACTATGGGGGTTGCAGCAGATATTTTCCTGCGGCCTTCGAATGATCTGCATGCCCCATCAAATCCATCTGTCACCGAGACAAATTCTCGTGGGTAGGCGACAGCGGATCTAGGTGATTGGTGATGTGCTCGGGCAAAAAATGTATGGGAATGAGCACGTGTTCGCGTGCGCGTTTGTCTTCGTTGGTTTCGTTCACCCTTTTCACGATACATAAAGCAAACAACGGATCATTACGGGTGCGGCTGCAACAAGCTAAATCCGGGTTTAGATAGGTCACCAGCGCAAGCATGAGCCGGCTCTACCCGCCTTCGTCCAACACCTTTGGGACACGCGGGCTGCGATTGAGCCTTCGTTCCTGGGATAGGGGACTTTTTAGGGCTAAGGCGGGGAGCGCATTGACTGTGGTCGATGAGCTATCTACAATAGGTACAGCATTCGCCTTGCTACCCCAAGCTGCTGTGCTCGTCATCCACACATCTACTCGTAGCTACCCTCCTTTTATTGCAGGTGATCATTATCGTTGGGATAAACTGCTGTACTAATACTTGCTGCGTGGAAAATACTTTCACTCTGATGCTACTGGTCATGAATATGGTGATTGGCTGTGGTGCACGTTCTTGTCGGATTCGTGTCCGGTTGCTGCTACTGCTGCTACTGTGTGCTTATGCTGTTGCCACGGAGCACCGTGCAAGAAACGAAGGGGAGTCAAAAATTGTTGGATATTTGTAGAATTTACCCGTTTTTTAGTATTAGTAGTCACGTGATACGATACTTTTATTGCGGGCGAGCGCTGAAAACCCTCAGCTAAGTTCACTTTACGGCTTATACCAACGGTTGATGTTCTGTTTCCTATATACACATTGTACGGCTACAGTAAAACCCTCAGCTAAGTTAACGTTGCCGTTTACATCGACGGTTGGTGCTCGACGGTTGGTGTTCTGTTCCCTATTGATATAACTTCCTGTCATTGTTTTTCCACCGCGTGCGCCTGAGCAGGTTCGCCCTCCGGCATAAACCACCTTATTGTGTATCTGCTGTTTTCGTTGCTACAGAGGGCACTACGTACAGCGGAGCTGTGGTCGAACCTTATGGTGTTCGCGTAATAATTGGAATCAGAACTGGTCCCAGGCAATCGATAATTTGCGGCTGTCTACAAAATAGCTTAAATACTGTAGTAGTAGTAGTAGCGATCAGGAGAGCTCGTCCGAGTGTATATGTTACATCGCGGCGGGTATAGCGCAGGTATTTGGCTTTCTCTATCCGCGGCTTAGAGTTCCTATGCCTTCTCGTCACCGCGGATCTTCCGCCAAGTGCATGGCTTGATTTTCATCACAGGTGAAACGACACAAAGCTTCCAAACTCGAATGTCAGACTCGGCGAGTATCTTCGTAAGTATTTGTCGACTTTGTATGTGTCTATTGTATGATGCAACAACGCTATGCACGTTTACTGAGAATAGTTTTAAGTTGTGGATACTGCTGTCGCATACCGTTCTTTATATTAGTTATCAGTGTCTTGGGAATTGATGCATGTGAATCCATGGGTGTTTAGCATTCCGTTCATGTGGGCAGTTGATGCTGCATGCGTATTCTTACGGGGCAACTACTCTGCAATTTGCAAATTCATGCCGGGTATGATATAATACTGGACACATGCTGCTGGCAGTATTGTCAGTCCCAATTATGATACTCGTACAGTACTGCGCATAGCATCTGGCATTGGAAGCTCCATTGCAAATTCTCAAAAACGTTTTGCCCTAAATGGACGGCCAGGATCATCGGAGAGCGCGGGCGCTCTACCTCCTGCGGTAGATCTAACCCTCCTCGAGCTACAGCGAAGCGTACGTGAACATGGATGACGTTGACTGTACGTGTTATGCACGAGGTATATTAAGGGCAGTCCTACACTAAAGAGAGATCCGCCCTCGACAACTGAATTAAAAACGAGCGCTAGCAGAATCGATGGGCCCCACTACGCTCAAGCGAAAGTACATGGACAAACTTCCCGAGATGTGGCGGGAGCGAAGTTTTCGATTTTGTGACCGCGCGACGTTCTACAAGGGCAGATAGCTAGCTAGATAGATAGATAGATAGATAGATAGATAGATAGATAGATAGATAGATAGATGGATATACCAACGCCATGGTAGGGAGAGCACTTGTAGCACTTGTAGCACTTGTAGGAGCCTTTTTGATATATCGGCTCCGGGCCACTCGCGCGAGTGGCTCCCCTACTTCTTTGCGGGTCTTGAGTCTTTGATCTTATGGTTTCGCGTTCTATGCACTGCCATGGAATTGATTGTTACTTTGCTCCTTTAAAATCCGTTTTTGTGTGAGATGCAGGGCCGCTCGCGCTTGTGGTCCAACCCCGGCAGCGAAAATGGGGGCTTTATTGTTTATCTTTCGAATTGCGTTGTCAGTATCGTTTTTCTGGGTCGTGGGAGAGAGAGAGATTTCTACCCTTGACCAGATACACGTATCGCAGCTTCCTACAGTCTCCTATGTACCTCGCCTACACATTTACCGTCTCTCTCTCCCTAATATGATACCAGTCGGGTTCCTAACTATTACCGCCTACAGTCGTCCCGGATGACCTAGCCTCCGAATGGTACCGTACCATTCGACTCCTCCGATCTAACTCAAACGTCACATAAAACAATAACGAAAAAAAATAATATATATACCAGGTATATTTTTTTAATCTCACTTTTACTTTCCAGCTTCTGGACAAGCCGTGGCCACAGGTGATCGTCCCTTCTCCCCCCCGGTACATGCCTTCATTTTTATCGCGCAAAGGGTTCAGCAATCCCAACGCTCGTCGATTTTCATCGAGTTTTTGCTAACTCACGCTCTCGCGCTTTCCGCAAGTCATTTTTTTCTGCACAAGAAAAAGTCCCTACAGTACGAGTACGAGTATGCACTCGGGGGGATTCGAACGGGCGAAATCGACCTCAGTTGTTACGAAGTTAACCCACTAGACCATCGGGGACGGGACCCCGGCTACCCCTACCGCTCTCCTCCCCTCCTTCCCCCCATTCGAAAGAAAAATGGGGGTGGGGCGGTGGGAAGTAAAAGGCTCAAATGCCTGGCTTGGTTGAGCAATCCAGCGACTATCTCATGTCTGCTCACGTTATCAGCAAGAGCCCC
>JAYJMJ010000195.1:1610887-1635675 GCA_036873875.1 Laminaria ephemera | reverse complement strand
CCTTATCATCCCCTCCTGCTACGTCTAGTAAATTTAAGACGTGGACTTCAAACCTCGAAAAACCAAATCGAGTACTTAAGCTGTACGCTGTTAAAAGCAACTCCACTACAACCCAGTACTTACTGTTCAGGTTAGGAGCTCTGCTTGCGTAGTATATCGTCGATCGTTAGCCTCGGGAGACCCCGAGCGACAGCTGTGTGAAAGCAACTCCCGGCAGCACTGCTGTCTGTTAAAGGAACTCTGACTTTCTTCGTAGGGGACCACCTTGGATCAAAATAATTTTTATTTTTTGTTAGGGAATCTGACATCAGAATCTACAAAGATCTGGACCCCACGAAACGGTTTATTTTAACCCTCTTAGAAATGGACCCAAATTGATGTGGTATTACTTGGTTTTAGAGGTATGCTCTTTGAGTGGACTAGAATGCCCCTTCTACCACGCCAAAGCTTTGAAACGTGATGTACTGTCTGCTGTGGTGGACCCAAAGAGTCCGGGCTCTTTTCGACATGGTCGTAGTTGATTATCTTTTTGCGGTTTCCGAGTGGGTGCTAAGAGGATTAATACGTACGAGTAGCTATTTTTTAAGAATAGCCTCGACAAGAACCGAGGTAACTCCCAACAGTAGTACTGCTGCTGTCTGTTAAAGGAGCCCTTTCTTACACGTAAGTGCGTGAGTCTAAGAGGATCCTACACAGGGCATTCAATAGAACTGCTGTAGCTGTGATAGAGATACCCAGAGAATCACCGCTGCGTTGGAGGTCAGCTGTACCATTTCATCCGTCCTCTGCTACGTCTAGTACATCAGACGTGGACCTGAAATCTCGAACAACTCGAGTACTACTGCTCTGGTATCAAATGCGGACACCTCATCAACCACTCAGGACAGCCTATTCCCGTTCGCATCTTCGCAATGGTCGTACCCGGGATGAGACGCCACCTCTTTTCCGCAGCAAAGGCAATGAAGTCGGGAGTAAACACCATCCTCGAAGCAGGAAACCACCACCTTCGGTTCAACAGCAACAGTTCTCTCTAATTGAACGAACACCAGAGGGACGCGGGCATACGCTCGTTTGACATGTCACTGCGCGCCAATAATGGCGTGATCACGACGTCATCAATACCTGCGGTGGCTATCGCCGCACAAGTGAGCGCCAACATCTGGCACAGGCGACTGGGACACATAAACCCCCACAACATGGAGCCTCTTCGCAAGGTGGACGGCAACGGTGTCGACTAGACCGGCATCGCGTCAGGCTGCGACATCTGCGCGGTGGGCAGGAGCACACAAAAAGCGCATCCGAAGAAGGACGAGCACAAGACTGACGGGCCAATGGGACTGGTTTATACCGACCTAATGGGGTCCATCACGCCACCAGCTAGGGGAGGATACAAGTACGTCAGCGAGTTCACTGATGACTTCTCCTGCATGAAGGAGATCCTCCTCCTCAAATCCAAGACGGAAGCACTCAACTCACTCCACCTCTAAAACATGACGGTGGCAGTTCCACTCGGACTACGCATCCAACGATTGGGGTGCGACAAGGGAGGTGAATACACCTCCAGCGAATTCAAGCAGCTGCGCGTCGACTCCGGCATCTCTCCCTGGAGTACACTGCCACAGCCACTCCTCAACAGAACGGGGTATCGGAGCGCGATGGAAGGACGCTCGCAACAATGACCAGGTGCCTTCTGAACGATGGAAACTTCCCGCGAAACATGTGGGGTGAGCCTTTCTTCACAGCCGTCTTCCTGTGCAACAGGTCGTCACACTCAGCCTTGAGAGGAGCAACACCCTTCCTGCAGATGATGCACGGCAAAGAGGCAGATATGTCGGGTCTGCGAGCTATCGGGTCAAGGGCATTCGTGTATACCGAGACTTACACCCCGAAGGTCGGTGATAAGGCATGGGAAGGCAAGCTCTGTGGGTTTAGCCAGGACAGCCGAGCCTACCGCATCTACAGTCCACCCAAAGGGACTGTGGTGGAAAGCCGGAATGTCACCTTCTTGGAGACGCCTCCATACTCTATGCCGCCGCCCGTGGGGGGCGACTACTTCGTCGACGAGAACTACTTCATGACAAGGACTACGAGGACGATGTAATTGACCACACTTCCCTTCTGGACTTCACGGTCCTGGACAGTCCGGAGGAGGATGTTGTTGCTAGACTGGAGCGCCTTCGAGCGAAAATCAGAGGCATGCTACAAGAAAACAACCCACTACTACTACAGCAAAAGGCAGCGTCACCGGAGCAAGAAGCATCATCGCTAATGCAAGAGGCAGCACCACTGATACAAGAGACACCCTCCCCGCAGGAAGAAACGTCACAAGAAGCTGGAGGAGTACTGTACAACTGTTAACAGTAGTAGATTGCGCAGATCGTATGTATAGATCCAAGTTTGCCGCGTGTGACATAATCATACTACCAGGGTACGTGTTTGCCCGGGTGAGAGCCGCATGATCTGCACGATCTAGCACAGTTTTCCGGGATGGGATCTGTATGATACGGCTCTTGCACGTCGCATCTTTGTCCACGGGTGCATTGTTCTTATCGAAGATGTATCGGACCTGTTCGATCTGAGATCGTACTTGCTGGTTCTCATGTGTACGACATGAGGACAGCCCAAAAAGGTATAGTATGTGGTCACAGCTCAAGCTCCCCACATGATACACAATGTCAGCCAAAACACACAATCGATACGGTAGCTATGGCACTGCGTCCGCAGGTCATCTCGGCACAAGCGAAGCAAGCAGGTTGCCCTGCGGATCCCGGAGGCGAGACGATCGAGTTGGATAGATGCGGCACATGTTTTCCCGGGTGGGATCTGTTTCACATGGCTTTTGCAAGCACGTTTTCCCGGGTAGGATCTGTATAACACGGCTCTTGCACACACGTTTGCCGGGTAGGGCCTGTATGACACGGCTCTTTCACACACCGGTGTTTGGGCGGGAGCCGTACAATCTGCATGATCTATGAATAGCACATGTTTCCCAGGTGAGGTCTGAATGATCTAGCTCTTGCACACGTGTTTTGCCCGAATGTACACGTTGCTTGTATTTTTCTAAAATTCCCATGGCCCATGGAAGGTCCATGGCTCTCGCCACCATGGGAGCCCCAATAGAGCGGTTCACAAATTCCATGGAATTCCCACGGAATTCCCATGGAGGTCCCATAGAAGCCCCATGGAAGCACCATGGGTTACGGAGCCCCATGGAAGTCCCTCGAGAGTACCATGGGAGTTCCATGCAAGCCCAATGGGATCAACACGCGAGTGGCATGGAACTACCGTAGAAGTTCCATGGGAGTTCCATAGAAGTCCCACGGGAATCCCATGGGACTCCCGGGGGAGCATTGTAATATAACCTCATGGCACTCCCATGGTTGTCCCATTGGGTCGCTATAGTTCCCCGGAAGTTCCATGGTATTCCCATGGCAGTTCCGTGGGAGTGTGTCCGTCATGATGTCCCCTGCATGAATAGGTATGCCACCGTAATGCTCCAAAACAAGATGCAGTACGTGGGAGGACTACTGTATCTTGTTTCCATATATGGTGACACCCTTCTCTTCTTCACTGTAGGCTGGAATCTCCACTGTCCTGCTCCATGTAGGCTAGAAGCGCAGCAGTACAAGCGGAACACAATGTTTAAAGCACACCCATCATTTTCATACTACGCGAGGGACGTCGGCATGCCCGCCCATAGGTGGCGCCCTGGCAGTGAAGAGAAACGCCCCAACGTTCGGAGAGCTGATAGCCGTATCCCGGTTTTTGAGTATTTTGGCAATATAGTGTGTATTTCCTTTTCGCTTAGGAGTCCCGCATTCGAGAGGTAAATTTAACGCAATGTCACTGCGTTTCAAACGGTTTGAGGTATGTTTCAAGAGTAGACACAACAGCAAGTTTCGGGCGTGTGCTGGCAAATCGAACGGTCGCATATTCACAGGCTGGGAGCCATATTATATACGTGCGGTAGAGAAACATTCCATTCGTGAAACGAAGAACTAGCCTTGCCAAGAAGAATATGGTCATATCGAGACTTTAGAACCGCTGATCGACGATTCAGATTTTCACTCGAAGCATACTAGAAGAGCGAAGCTACGGTGTGGAAGGAACCCCACGGAGATTGCGAGACGGGCACCTCGGCTATCGATAGAACTTGTGGAAGGAATCAAACACCCACCGTAGCTCCCTTGGAATACACAGATTCCGCGATAATAACACCTCAAGGAGAGGCAGGTACAACCCTGGTGGACAGGGCACCCCGTGGAAGGGTAGGCATTTCCCAGGTGGGGACGACACCCCACGGCGGGGTATGCAATGCCGACCTAGGCATGACGCACTCCAGCGCTGTTATACCAACCTCGGCAGGCCCGCTGTGCCATGGTGAAGTAGTTATCTAGCCCTAGCGTGAAATGCTTCCCGTGCCCGGCACGGGTGGATGGTACCCCCCCCCCCTTTAGAACGGAAATGGCAAGGTGCCCACGTTTTTTTTGCCGAGCAAGCTGCGGATACACCGACATTGTACAAGGTGAGTAAACGCCGTGACAGTTCGCAAAGTGGACGACGACAACATGGCTTTGTGGAATGCGAGGGGGTGACCTGACCTTTCGCAACGTCGGCGACAATATGGCTTTGTGCTGTGCGAGAGGGTAACCTAGCCTTTCGCAAAGCGGGTGGTGGCGTGACTTTGTGGGATGCGAAGGGGTGACCTGGCATTTCGCAACGTGGGCGACAATGTGACTTTGTATAATGCGAGGGGGTCACCTGACCTTTCGCAAAGCGGGCGATGGCGTGGCTATGTGGAAAGCGAGGGGGTGACTTGATCTTCCGCAAAATGGACGACGGCGTGTCTTTGTGATATGCGAGGGGATGACCAGACCTTCCCCAATGTGGGCAACGGCGGGTCGTTTGCCATTGCGGGGGGGCGACGTGGCCTTTGCCAGCTTTTTAGTTTTGGTTTTTGGCATCACCGTTGTTTTCGTTTTGTGTCACCCGAGCATTTTCTTGATCCAGAAAATGGATATTGACACTTGCGTTCCTGCAGTTGTGGGTTACCCAGGCGATACCGGTGCATTCTGAGTCTGTCGCAGATGGTTCACTGGTTGTCGACCGGAGTCTACCTTTGGATGAGACTCATGCCAAGAGTGGGGTGCACGTTAAAAATATCCGAGGTTCTCGCTTGAGGAGCTCTCTACCTCACCCAAAAACTGGCTTTGGTCGTAATTATTTTGCAATCCCTGGTCCACAGTAGGTACAACACGAATACAGTAAATAACAATGAGATTCCAACGATAATGGGTGTACTGCAGTGATTCGGATGAGAAGCCCCGTCGCTCAGAAATATTTTGGAAAAACACGTGCTACCCCTAGGTTAGCACGTGTCGAAGGGAAAATCTGTGCTAGTAGGGCGTTGTTGCGAAGGCGATGAAACACGCGCAAAGACGGACACTGGTTGCGCCGCCAGTTGTCTCGGAGAAGGGGCTCGGGCAACGATTGCCGTGACGATATCAAAGAGGACGAGGTGAATGCCGTTCGACCTCTTTAGAACTGCACCCACGTTACTGTGGGGATACCTACTTGGAAGCAGTGTGGAACAATTTTTGCAGTTTGAAAAGGGTTAAGGCCATCGAGAGGGGGGTGCAAGATGGCGGGCGTGTATTCGCGTTATAAGCTCAAGGAAGATGACCGAAAACAGACGGCGCGGAGGAGGAGGACAGAAGGAGCACGAAAAGATTAGTATGTCGCCACTTTGGTGAACCTATTGGGGGTCTTCACGAAGGCACGAATATTGCTAGCTGCCAGCGGAGGGAAGCCGGAGAGGGTGAGCGCGCCAATACTCATTACAGGCTGCACCTCTTCGGCAGAACGTTTGGAACTGGATGGTCCAGGGGGGGGGGACTGTGCGAAATGTATACGAAATAGAAGGTCAATTGAGTTTTGTTTGGACATTGGAGCTGACAAGAAGATAGCATATTTTGGTAAAGCACGTAGAAGGAGATGAAAATGACCAAGAAATTGTAGACGGCACAAATAACTATTAGATGAAAACGGACGAGACTAATACTCCAGTAGGTAGCCCCGTTTTACGGGACCGTAGTGCGTTCGGGATTAGACGTCTCTTACATACCAACGCCCCCTATCAGATTTGGCCCCACTTAAGGAACCGGTCCCATAAAGTGGACTCGGCCGTTTTAAACGAGCACTTGACAGCAGAGGGACGTCAGTGCGAGAGAGAAAGCGATAACAATTGGAAGTATTGGCTCCCGGCACTGCGAAACCGAATGAATCGGACCAAAAACAGTGTGGCCAAGGTGCAGAGATTAGGCTAATGAATGATGCTTGAGGATAAATTGGTGGTGATACCATTTCCTCAGGCTATGGGTGGGGCTGTCTAGCCCTGTGCTAAGGACGGTAAATAAATTGTTCTGGTGTATATCAGTGCGCGGCACACGGAAACCAGGAAACCAAACAAAGTCGACCACTGACATATATAGGATTTTTTTCAGAAGATGAGGCGCAGGATTGTATAGCCGGACTACAGCAATGCTACGCTAGAGGTGCACCTAAACATTTCTAAAGTTCCCCACTTGAGGAGCTCTATATATCACCCAAAACCTGCAGTTGGGGGAAAAAATATGCATAGCACGATGAACATTCCCATGGTCTTAAGAGTAATCGAACCATGTACCGTTTACATCATCCCAAGGATGTTGGGTAGTTCCTCAGTCGGGGTGCCCCCGTCATTCAAAAATTGATTGGCCTGAAAGTGCTGTCGCTACCGTAGTACGCATAGCGTGACGGTTAGAAGAATGGCGTTGGTTTGTCTAAAGCGGTGATTCATGCTGCTTCTGAGAACGTCAAATGTGTGGACGAGGGACGACGGGAATCCACCGCGCCGTAGTAATGCTTGACTCGGAGAGGCATCGGATACTTCAAGGTGGGCAAGCAGCTAAGCAAGAGTTAGAAGTTTCGGTCAGGGCGCAAAGTTTAAGTAATGTTACATATCTCGATGCTGGAGCCACACGTCAAGTGCATGGTATTCCTCGTTGCCCTTTTTTGTGCCTGACATAGTATGATATATAACAAATGACCAAGGCTATGGTATTATAGTACTATAGCCCCATTTTGACTACCGAGTGTTTCTCACTCGAGCGAGCCGCTCTGCACCTAACATCCACGGCGGCGGTACATCTTGCGACACCAAACAGCACAAACTCAAGACCGCAAATAGATAGGGTGGTCGCGTCGGCACTCGCGCATGTGGCTTTGAGCCGCCGAAACTAGAGGTCCTAAAAGTGACCCCCCCTCCCGTAGCCGCCGTCTATTGCGGATCAAAAAAAGGCGGGGCGCCTCTCATTGCGCAATAGCAATGAATCTAGAATGTCGCCACAGCTTGCGCAAAGTGGGACTTTAGTCTGAAGGCAACAACGTAACTTTCAAATTTTTCGGTATAATTGTTATCAATAGTACGGCCAATTGTACTTTATGAAGAGTGCCACAAATGAGCGCCGGCGGCGAATCAATCCTATGGAGAGGGTATCTTGTGCTGAGTAAACGGTGTCGCAAGCACGCAATACACAGTGCGCCCGCTCATCCTTCACCGCATCCAAAGAAGCGGAAAAGCAAATGGCATTGACCAATGACCTATGACAAGTGGATCTTGTTTTTAGGGCGGCGGCGCGAACGAACACCCCGGTATGATATACTGCCATGCATGTAGTCAGTCGATATCTAGCCATAAAAACGTTAGACGCGTGCTACGATAGAGGTAGCCCTTTTTGGCTTCTTTTTTGTTTCTGAATGACGGGGCTCCTTAACCCAAAATCGTCGGAATGTCGTTCTTGTTTTTTTAATCTGATTGTTTTGTATACGTAGGCCATGGGTTTGTTCATCGGGTTGCACTTTCCGTTTACTCAAAATTAGTTTTTGTGGGTGAGGTTCACAGCTCCTCAAGTGAGGAGCCTCCGAAAAACAATGATATCATTCACCTCTATCGTGGCATGTGCCCGTATACGACGTGCTCTACGATAGGGACAGCACGTGTCCGTCAAAATAAAATCTGACTGGCGGGGCTCCTTAACCGAGGAACTGCCCAATATCGTCGGAGTACCATTTTTGTTTTACAGTATTTTCGTTGGATACCCTAGACACACCCGCCATGATAGATGTGCACCATTTTGTTTCTCGGGATTTTCCTCGCTTGAGGAGCTTTAAACCTCACCCAAAAACTGATTTTTTGAGAAGAATGAAAGCGCAACCCGATGAACAAACCTGTGGCCTAGGTTACACGCAAAAAACATATTGCAGAAAAAGAATGACATTCCGATGATTTGGGGGTGAAGAAGCCTCGTCATTCAGAAACAAAAAAAGTCCAAAAGTGCTACCTCTATCGCAGCACGCGTCCCTACCTAGGACATACAGTAGGATTGCTCACCGGTTTGCACGTTCTTTTCTCTCTCCAAGTCAGTTATGCGTGGGGCATAGAGCTCCTCAAGCGAGGCGTTTCAGAAAACGTAGCTGCGCCTCTACCGTGGAACGCGTCATAGGGCGATCGTCAGGCCAATAAAGGGCTACGCGACCTCGAAATTGGCCTGCAGCGCTGGGCACCCAACTCGGGCCAACTTTCCAACAGCATCGGTTGCTGTCTATAGACTATACCCTGGTAGGCTCCCTCAAGGACTCATGCTAGGACAGGGGTGGCACATTCTCGCCAAGATGTTTGTGGCTGACGCGGCTCCTAAACTGAGGAAGTGCCTAAGATCGTTGGCATCTCGTTTGTGTTTTACCGTATTGTTTTGTTCTATGCCTAGACCACGGGATTGTTCGTCGGGGTGAGCTTTCATCTTCTCTCGTAGTCGACCTTCGCGTGAGGTAGAGAGCTCCCCAAGCGAGGCGTGTCTCAGAAGCATTTGCTTGCACACATGTCGTATCATGCGCCGTATGGTGGTCGTCAGGCCAACAGATGGCTACGCTCCCTCGCAATTGGCCAGCAGCGATGCGCACCCGACTCGGGCTAACTTTCCAACAGCCTCGGTTGCTGTCTATACCCCTCTTGCTCTCGATCCATTTGGAATAGCCCGTACCCGACATTGGCCGCCAGATCTTCCACCATGTTCAAAACTCAGCAGGACCAAGCGATAAATGTAGCGCCGACAAATCTTGCTCTCCGCGGACTAGCCCGCGTTTTGTTTTCCGGGCATAAGGAAAAGGAGCTGGCACATACATGAAGTTTGCATCCACCGAACTGCTTGCCAAGTGCGACTTTGTTGTGTCGTACTAACCCACAGCGAGGGAAAATCTAGAGTGCCGCCTGCACCCTACAGATATTGATTATACATTTCGATGAAGCTACACTCTACAGCTACATGGTAACATAAACGCACGTCCAAAAGTCGAAAGACCCACACCAATATTGCCAGCAGCATCTACACGTAAACGGCGCAATCAAGCTACTCCTACTCGCACTGTGTGAAGGTCGAGCTCTAATCTACAGTACATAAGCTCTGTATTGAATTCAGGACAAAGGAACCTATGCTAGAACGGAAGCGGGACGCCCGAGGGGGACGCACAAATACGAATATCAGTGTGTGAGTCCAGAGAGGCGAACACGGGGGGGGAGAGATAGACTGGAAAAGTGGGTACAGTAGTGGTCCCTCTACAGCGCCGGTATGTGCCAGCCGGAAACACCGGCACTATAGCGACAGCCGGCGCTACTCCCCAAACTGCCACACTCCACTCACTACTGGTTGCTTTCATCTGTGCTAAGCGATTTCACAGGCAGTATAGTGGGCAGCGGGCGCTACTCAACCGGCACTATCGAGAGATCACTAACGTATTTGGCTAGCACTATGGATCAATCTTCCTCCAACGAATGTGCCTGCCAATAGTCTAGCTCCCGCGAACGAAGCTCTCCCACTCAGAAAGTGATGGCACCGTACGCATACTACTAATAGTACGGTACGGGTACGCCTAAAGTGTTCTTCATCTCCTGACTTGAGCAGCTCTATACCTCGCCCAAAACTGACTTTTGAGAAAAACCGAAAAGTGCAACCCGATGAACAATACCATGGCCTATGTATGCAACGAAACATCACGCACGCTATGGTAGAGGTGCATCTTTTTTTTTTCTGAGGCTCCTCACTTGTGGAGCTGTATACCACTCCCAAAAACCTGATTTAGGGGAACAACAAAAGTGCAAGTCGATGAACAACCCCATAGTGCAAGTCGGAGATTCAACAAAAGTGCAAGTCTATATATATATATTTTAAATGCGTAAAAAGGTTGAATCTCCGACGATTTTGTGGGGTTTTAAGGAGCCCCGTCATTCAGAAAACGTTTTTCTGCTAAAACGTGCTATAATACCTCTATCGCAGCACGCGTCACATATTGTACAACACAACTGACATTCCATCTGTACTGGTATTGGGCAGTTCCTCAGTCGAGGAGTCCTGTCAATCAGAAAGATGTCGCCCAAATAGTGCTAACTCTATCGTGGCGTGGCACGCGTCGAATCCAGTTCCCGCGAATGAATGTTTCCCTCTCAGATAGTGACAGCAGCGAGAACACCCGCCCGAACACCCACGATGATGGTGAATCGCCAATGGAGCAGACGAATAGAGATTGCCTCTCCTAAACCCGGTTGATAGTGGATCGTGAATGGAGTTGCCTGGTAGATGAGCGGAGACTGCCCTACTAAACCACGATGACGGTGGGTCGTGAACGATTTTTTCCTGGCAGATGAGTAGAGATTGCCCTCTTGTTGTGCTCAGTAACTGCGGCATCGTTCACTCCTTAGCAGTCTTCTAGCCCTTGACTCCACCTGCCGCTTCTCTTCCGCGATTGCGGCGAACCTGTGTGTCCCGCAGAATTGAGGGCGGGAGGGATCTCAAACACTTCTAACCCTTTCAACTACTGGAAACAAAATTCCACACTAATTCCAGGTAGTTTTGTAGCAAAAAAAACGAGAGTGCAGCTCTAGAGGGGCTAAGATCCGTGTAGATAGCGAACAAAACAACTAGTAGCGCGACATCATCATCCGTCTAGCAAGAGCTTGCAGCAGTACGAGTATCACCATGCTTCACGCGTGCCGTACACCTCTTTAAGTTGCGCTTCGGAAGCATCCCCTGCTCCAGCTTCCTGGGCTGCCTCGTGTGGTCGATGATGAAAGCATCAGTGTTTTTTTTTGCATGTTTTTTCTCTATAAAGTCCCAAAGGGGGCTAACGTCATACCAGGCACCCTTCACGACTAGTGCTGGCGGGAACTGAGCTGTACTTTGCACAGACTTCCTTGTCCGCACTGTCGGGAGCGACTGCACACTTCCAACGTTACGATCAAGTTTATAACGGAGGTGGGGCTCATGTGTATACGCATGGTGGATTACTTGCCAAACACTGAAGTCGGTGGAATTAACACCGCTTCTCCGAATGGTCATCGGGATAATTGGTACCATGTATTTATCGTTTTGGGCAATGGTTGAAGTATCCCCTAAAAGGGGTGAACGATAGACGCTTGCAACGATAGAGGTGTCAGTTTTAGGTCAAACCATTTCTCGACCGACGAGGCTCCTCAACTGAGGACCTACGCGGTGTCGTTAGGTTTGTAAAACACCATGCCGTTGTATGCCTAGGCCACGGGATTGCTCATCGGACTGCACGTTCGTATTTTTTAGCAGTCGGGTTTGGGGTTCGGTATAGACCTCTTCAAATGAGGGGCTTCAGAAAATTACGGCGCACCCCGATCATAGCAAGCGTCGACTCGCCACAGCTTTACCAGGCAGGAGTACGTCACCAAGGTGGATAAAGACGCAGAGGTTGGTTTTGGCTCGTTCACTGCCAAAAGGGGGTTGGCACGATGTGGCACTCGTCTACCATGGCTCCTCGCAATTTTGCCTTGGGTGGTGGAGTCCTCGTTTGTCTACATCTCGACATGGAGAAGCGGAATTGTAAGATAATTGTAGAGTTGGGTTTGGGTATTCAGGCTGAGATGGGTTGAGCCCATGAGCTTTAGTCCTATTTCGTCCTCGTGCTCTGGTGCAATACGTGACCCCAAGTACTTGCTCTTGCGCGCGGAGTGTCAGGCAAGCCGTAGGCCATACGGTATTCAAACAAGACGCCTTTCTATTCAGCTGTGCACAAATCATGTGGAGATAATTAGTACCAAGACGAATCCCCAGTCCGACAACTGGCCACGGCAAACCAGATATTAGCGTAGCTCATGCTCTGGCTATACATACGTCTAAATCGCTTCCGTCAAGACCCTCAGGAACCAAACATACGTCTAGTTTTTTTTCTGTGAAGAAAGTCCGTCCGTCGCGTTTACCTCTCTCCGAGTTCCGTATTCTCAAGTTGGAATGCCTCACAGCGTTTCTTCAGCACCGCCGCGTCGCTGGATACCGAGGAGTGTTCGTCCTTGAGAGCACACAGCTCTGCCCGCAGAGACATTTCGCTGGCGGTCCTCTCGGCCCACGCCATCTCGTGCTCCCGCAACTTGATCACCTAGTGTGTTGTTCCGGCAGAGAATCGTGGTAGGACGAAGGTTACGGTATGGGTTAATGTAAGGTGTACTAATTTCAGGCATAGCCGTCGTCGGTAGGACCATAGACTCTCGCATCCGTACAATGCCGGGACGGGGCAAGTCGGGTTTTCACCGACCAGGCCGACATCGCGTGTTCACCAAGTGCGAAGCGTCGTGAGGTGTTCGGCGAGTCGCATGAAGGGTGACCTGCATCCTACCAAGAACTACTTGTGGGGCGGAGGTCGGCACCTTGTGCGTACTTTCTTGCACATGGATGACAGCTTCCCACCTTTTAGAGTCTTCTACTTCAGCTACTCAGCGCCACCCTCGTGAATAGCTATCCTGCATCTTGCACACCTAAGCTTGTGTACCTTTTAACTTCACGGTATGCGCCGCCATGGACTTGTGAGTTACGCCGTACGAACAACACATTTTACATTCCATTTTTGAGTAGTGAGACGCAAGACCGCTCGTGTTCGTAGCCTAAAGTCTGTATGGTAGTGGAAACGACCCGCGCTACGATAGAGGTAGCACTTTTTCGCTGAAACGTTTTCTTTGAAACGTTTTCTGAATGACGGTGCTCCTTAACCCAAAATCGTCGAGGATTCAATCTTTTTGTTTTTGCAATAATTTTCTTTGTATGGTACCTAGGCTATGGGCTGTTTAATCGGGTAGAACTTGTTATTTCCCCCCAAATCAGTTTTGGGGGGGGGGGGGTATAGAGCTCCTCAAGTGAGGAGCCTCAGAAACAAAAAGGCGCACCGATACCGTAGCATGCGTCAACACTATTACGGGGGTACCCCCTCCGCCTTAGCTTGGGCCGTAGAACCATCCACGGTACTTTGTGAGTCCTGGTTCTCCGTCCGCAACAACAGTGGCGTGCTCCCATCGCATCCCTTTCAAGGTGACAACACGCGCGCAACGATAGAGGCAGCCCTTTTTGGCTGAAACATTTTCTGAACGACGGGGCTCCTTAAACCCAAAATCGTCGGATGTTTTTTTTTTTTTTTTTTTTTTTTTTTTGGATTTTTTTTTTTGGTAATAGTATATACCTCTGGGCCATGGGATCGTTCATCAAGGGTAGCACTTTCATATTTTTCCCCGAAATCAGTTTTTGGGAGGGGATAGAGCTCCCCAAGTGAGGAGCCTCAGAAAAAAAAAAAAGTGGTGCACGTTTGCTGCGGCATGCGTCATAAGTGATACGAACGCGACGATAGAGGTAGCACTTTTGACGCGCGCTACGATAGAGGTGGCACTTTTTTCGGCTTTTTTGTTTCTGAATGACGGGGCTCCTTAACCCAAAATCGTCGGGATATCATCCTTTTTTTGCAACATGAATTGTTTGTATACCTTGGCCGGGGGTTTGTTCGTCGGGTTGCACTTCCAGTTTACTCAAAATCGGTTTGTGGGTGAAGTACAGAGCTTCTCAGGTGAGGAGCCTCAGAAACAAATGGGTGCACCTCTATCGTAGCATGTGTCTTTTGGACAACTTCGTTTCTGAATGGCGGGGATCCTTAACCCAAAATCGTTGAAAAATGTCATTCTTGTTTTGCAATATCGACATTTTTTATACCTAGGCCATGGGAATTTGGTCATCGGGGTTGCACTTTCAGTTTACTCAAAAATCAGTTCGTGGGTCAAGTACAGAGCTCTTCAAGTGAGGAGACTCAGAAAAAAGCTGGTGCGTCTCTACCGTAGTGTGCGTCATAAGCGTTACGAAGGCGCGCTGCGATAGAGGTAGCACTTTTTCGCTGAAACGTTTTCTTTGAAACGTTTTCTGAACGACGGCGCTCCTTAACCCAAAATCGTCGGGGATTCAACCTCTTTTTTTTGCACTAATTTTCTTTGTATACCTAGGCTATGGGCTGGTTAACCGGGTAGAACTTTTTGTTTCCCCCCAAATCAGTTTTTGGGAGGGCTGTATAGGGCTCCTCAAGTGAGGAGCCTCAGAAACAAAACGATGCACCTTTGCCGTGGCATGTGTCATAAGTGCTACGGTACGGTACGGTACGGTACGGGTGAATAATACCATTTTGTTTCTGAGGCTCCTCGCTTGAGGAGCTCCACACGTCACCCCAAAAAACTGACTTTGTTTGAGAAAAAAAAAAAAAGAACGTGCAAACCAGCTGAATACTCTGATGGCCTAGATATGCCACGAAAAAATACTGTACAACAAAAATGGGATTCTAACGACATTTAGGTAGTTCCTCACTTGAGGAGCCCCGTAAGTCTGAAATATTTTGCCAAAAAGAGGAACTATACCTCTGTCGTTGACGAGCGCGTCTCGTGTCAACAAAAATATGAGACATTTCGGCATTGAGTGTATTCCTATGGGGGTACCTGGGGTCCCCGTCACGTCGCGACGCAAAACAGAAAGAGCCTTGCATCCCCACCACGACAAGTACAACCGATGCAAACGACAAGTGTCTTGTCCCATTCTCACAGCGCGTGCGTATGCATTTTGGTCCACCAGCCATTTAAATAAACGGCGTCCCAAATAGCAACACTTCAAGAAAATAATGGTCAACGTGTGTTACAGTAGTGGTCCCTCTATAGTGCCGGTTTGCGCCAGCCGAAAACACCGGCACTATAGCGGCAACCGGCAATACTCCACATACTGACACTACTGGTTGTTCCCCTCTGTGCCAAGCGATTTCACAGGCAATATAGCGGGCAACCAGCAGCACTCAACCGGCACTGTAGAGGGACTAGTGTACTACACTCACTGTGTCCTGCGCCAGCGCCAGAGACTCCCTCAACTCGGCGCACGTGCTGGTACACTGTTCCAGCTTGCGGTTGGTGTGCACCACCCGCCTTTTCTCGTACACCAGTTCTCGCGACAGCTCCTGGCATCGTATGATATACATGAATGTCGTGTTACGTAGGGTAAATTTCGACCGTTGCAGAGGGTGCTCTGAAGGTATATCGCCTGCAACAGCTGCCCGCAAACGCTTGATCGTAATGTGAGTTGCTGAAAGATGGGTACTGCAGTAGTAACTTATCATACCGATGCTCTGCAGCGGCGGCTAGGGTCACGCCTCAGCTGCGCGCGTACACGCGCAAGCCAGGTTCTAAAAACAACCTGAACACTAAGATGAGCAGCATGAGGTTTCCATTGTTGCGATGGCGCCCTCAGTCTCTCGGGAAAACGTGAGCGTGCTTTTCGCCCGAACTTTGAAAGGGGAAGATCTCGCCCTACACTGTTTGTGCAAGTAGGTATTTCTACACGCAGGTGGCAATCAATCTTCTCCACCAAGCCCCCCCCCCCCCCATCTCGCATCGACGTGTGCTACGATAGGGGTATAGCGCTTTTTGGTGAATGTATTCCTATCTGACAGACGGGGCTCTTCAATTACTAGTAATGACTAGTAATGAGGAACTACAGTACTGCACCCAAATATCGCTGGAATAACACTCACGCGTTTTTTTTGCAGCATCATTCGCTACGAATTCTAGGCCATGAGATTGTTCATCGGGTTGTACTACAGTACGTTCAATTTGCTCGAGGTTAGTTTTTGGGTGAGGCATAGAGCTTCTCAGGTGAGGAGCTGCTGCACCCCTACCGTAGCGTTCGTCTATATGCGCCCGAACATGGCTAATTTTGAGGGCAGTGACGCGCGCTACGATAGAGGTAGCACTTTTCGTCTTTTTTTTTCTGAGTGACGGTGCTCCTTAACCCAGAATCGTCGGAGTGCCAATTCTTGTTTTGCACAGTATGATTATTTTTAATACCTAGGCCATAGGTTTTTTGTTCATCGGGTTGCATTTTCGTTCTTCTCAAAATCAGTTTTTGGGGTGAGGTTTAGAGCTCAAGTGAGGAACCCCGAGAAACAAAATGGTGCACCTCTATCGTAGCGTGTGTCGAGTGTCATAGCGGTACTCCCACCTCGTTTTGGACGGCCGTGCGTCTGGCCATCTCGGTGAATTCTGCCAGCCTGGCGATCACCTGGGGGGAAAGCAATCGGCAGACAAGCCAACCGGCCGATTTCAAGCCGGTCTTCCATCTCGTGGGGTGAAGGTGGCATTCACATCACGACATGTATATTACCTCATCGTGAAGATGCCCGAGGGCGGACGATCGATCCTATCATGTGCATGGATTTCGCCAGCCTGTACCCGGGTACGGCACCATGCGCTGGAAATAGCTACCTGGAGTGTTCTACAGTACCACGATTTGAACAATAAAGTTATCACACAGTCCCCCTCGAATGAGGCCATTTAATAATTATGTTCCACCCCCCCATACTACGAACTGCCCTTGGCTTCTGAGCTTAGAGCCAACAAGCAGCCAAACGTGTTTTTGACGCACTGCATCTGACCCTAGCAGCATCGCTGCGCAACGATGCGCTGCCCAAATTATGATTGACATGTAGAGGGCGTCTCCACGCTGCCAACCATACAATATGTTCACTGGTGCTCCATGATTAAGCATCCCTGGAGCAGAGTTCCTCCGTGCACTACGAGTACAATGTAGTAATATCATACACCCACGAACAAATAACCCACTAAGAACTTTAGGTCCAATTTTTGGGAGGACGCTAAGAAATGTGGATTAAGCTACGGTGGTCGCAGTAAGTGCTACACTAAGGGTCGATCTTAACGATACGTGTAATATTTCAGTTTTTACTGAAATTTCGGCATTTTACCAAATTCCAAGAGGTCAGAATCTTAACGAGTACAAGCAGTACAAGCCTCAGCCGGCTCGCAAAGTATCGTCCACCCGGCACAGAACCGTCACTACAGCAGCAGCGCTCGCGGAAACCACCCGTGTGGTGGTCCCACTGCAGTCCGCCTGACTCGTAGGCAGGTGTCGGTGCCTTGGGGAGTGAAATGCACCACCAACTCGTCGCGCTACAACGCCCAACGCGACAAACGTTTCAGCTACTGCCCTCAGCGAGCTCAGTCGGTCGGCCACCTCGGTGCGGTTTGTCAACTCGACCATGAGAGCCCAGAAAGCTACTGCGCCTTCTGCGTTCGGCCAGACTTGCGAATGACCTTGGGAACGACCCTGGTCAGCCGTGTACGCTCGCGAGTGGTGGCACAACTCGAGCGGTGAGGCTGCCCGATCCTCTATACCATTTTACCTAAAATTCTGCTTTGTGCAGAGAAAAACACAAAAACTTAAGACACCTGATTTTCCGGGGATGAAGTTTTTCTGCTTTTACCGCAAAAAATTCGGAAAAAAACGAAATTTCATCAAAAAGGTGAAAAAAGATTAAATAAACTGTTCGCTAAGATCGATCCTAAACCCTAGCAGGTACATAATAGCCTTTGCCCAAGGTTACTCAAGGTTAGTGTCACGAAAAGGCTTCAAGCCTTGTAACGTCCATTAGAACAAACGCAAAGCGTTGCAGTGGGACTGAGCTACAGGCTTGATTTACAAGTTGACTTGCACTCCACGCGCACACTTACGTACACACATGGTTATATCAAAGCGATCGCGCCGGAATAGGATATCCATACAGAAGGAGAAACATGTGCCTGGAAGAATGAACGTATAGCAGGTAAGTAGACGGGCTGTGCTCACGCTCTTCTCGTCGGAGTCCGTCAAATCGTCTTCGCTGCTGCCGTTTCCCCCACCTCGCATCACCGGCAGGCCGCTTGTTGGGCTACTACTGCTACTACCGGCAGTAGCAGTGGCACTACTATGGATAGATGGTGTTGCGATGGAAGGATTATCGACAAGATCGATGACGACGCCTCCTTTGCTCGTGCCGCCACCCTCCATGACAAGGGCTCCTCCTCCGCAGGCCTCTTTAGCACCGGTAGCAGCACCGCCGACGCTAGCACTACCAACTCCCAACAGCGTGGGCTGCTTGGACATGAAGGCAGTCGCGGTGGTCTCGTTGCCGGCTGGAGATATATCATCCCATGGCCGCTTAGGTCGGGCTGCAAGGTTGTACGAGACTCCTCCCGACGTGCTGTCAAGTGCTGTTGTCCCGCAGGTGTTGCCGCTGCTACCCCTTGCCACCACTACTGCCGAGGGTGCCCCACCGCGAACGGTACTGCTGTCCAAGAGAGATGACTCGGGGGGATAGGAAGGCGAATGCTCCGGCTGCATTTCTTATTTCACGCGGCCTGTCGGGAAAATGATAGCGTGCCGTTCGTTGCTGTGTGCCTTGGGGCAACCGATTTTTAAGTATTTTAGAACTGCAAAAAAATCCAAGTAGGTTGCCGCCAAAAACGAGGATGCGGTTATATACTTCGTATAGGGTTAACTTGGGTGAGGGAGGCGAGCATCGAGGGCATCGAGGACGGGACGGTTGGGGGAAGAGGTTGCGAGGTTACTCACAACTTCGACGAACGGCTTCGACGAGCGAGCACGCGCAAGAACAGAAGCCAGAACAGCATCAACCAACAAATCGGCCTCGGTAGTACAATTATGGGGTCGAGTAGAACATGCCCTCGGGAGGCGAGCATCAAGGGCAACGAGGACGGGACGATTGGGAACAGGTTACGGCGTTACTCGTGACTTCGACGAGCGAGCGCGCAAAAGAACAGAAAGCAGAACAATCGCCTGCGGCAATACAATGACGTTGTTAGAGCTTGAAAATCTCAGAGTATACAAGAGGACTCACAAACGCAACGCCAAGCTGCGCTGGTTCTTTTGTGTGATGCTCCCAAATTCCAAAATCCTAACAGCCATCACACCCATGACCATGACCTACGAAGGATTGGCAAATTTCCGATTGTTCGACGTTTCAAATTTTCAATTTTCGACGTTTGCGGCGTAAATATTCATACCTAGTACCAGGTATCATACATGCGCCCAGGTCCCCGCAACAGTAAGCCAGGATTATAGATTGTGGAAGACCACTCTAGGCCGAAATCACATGAGCAGACTGGCCCTATTATAGCGGCACTGCTGTGCTAGGTGTCACGGGAAGCAGCCATGCACCTGCACTTCCACAAACGGCACAAACATACTTCAAAAACAGAAAAACAACACCTGGGACCTTGGGTACATACTCTAAGTTCACTCACTCGAGCCGTGTTGGGGATTGCAGCAACATGCGTCGTTGCAAAAGGACATCATTGCCAAGGCCATACTCCTCCACGACGACACACCTACCTGCTGGTCTCCCGCAATCGAAGCTTCCGTGCGTGCTTGCACTCTGCGCTGTCGTACTTGTACGTACAACAAGAATTAGGAAATTTTCGTCATTTTAGGGGTATTAGGGTTTTGTGTAGATGGATGTGGCGTTCTGGTTCGGCGGTTTCAGTTTGGGCACGAAATATCAAGTATCAAGCGAAGCAGGAAGGCGACGCACCGCATAGCTCTCGAGGATCGAGGAAAGTGGGAGCCAGCAGAGACTCTAACAATGGAAGGCGATGCACCACCTTGAAGTGAGTATCGAAGGGAAGGTGCGGGGGTGTGCTCATTTGGCAAATGTACCGATCTCTACCGTAGCTACGAGTAATTCCTTTGAGGCTTCGGACGGAAAAAATATCGAAACAAATATGAGTTCGTACAGCATCGGCCGCACGAAGCAGGCCGGTTCGCTTGGGTAGGGGGGCGTGTTCGCACTGCAATGCAAGGAGTTGCTGCTCGCTCTTACAAGGCGCCTGATAAGGCCGTACTCGTTGTTGTGTATTCGTTATAGACGTGTTCAACGATGGCCGGACTCTGTTCAACACCAGGTTGCCATTTCATATCTCACGCATAAAATATGACCCCCGCACTGCCCGAGGAACAATTCAAAACCC
The DNA here is from genome assembly GCA_036873875.1 of Laminaria ephemera. Classification (NCBI taxonomy): domain Eukaryota; class Phaeophyceae; order Laminariales; family Laminariaceae; genus Laminaria; species Laminaria ephemera. The sequence continues at coordinate 1,615,457 of JAYJMJ010000195.1, read as the reverse complement.
TGCCTTCTTTTCGGCATGGATAGGGTGTGATGCTCGTACGTAGCATCGCCAGGTTGGGCTGGGTTGCGATTTGCTCTTTGCTCGGTTCGTGTTCGAGTTGCCGCTACAAACTGTATCAAGCGGTGTCGGGGGAGCCTAGTGATGCATCTCGATGCATTGTGCATTTGCTGAGATCGTAAAAGTATGATAGGTGCGGCTGTACCAGGTATCACACCCTGGTATCCGATAGCTTCGTGTGTCCTTTTCGCCGACGTGTCACAGCCACATACAACAGACATGCGTTCAACCCTCTGGCGCATGTTTGAACAAAGCCGCTTGGGTTGGTTGCTATTTCTAATGGCGTGCTGTGTTGTCTTTGACGTCGCTGGATATCCCTGTAGTTTTGACCATCACCTACGAGTATGCCAGGTATACAGCAGTACAGTAGTCTACCACTTTGGACTGAAATGTAAAGACCGTTTGTTGTTCATATTAGCAATCCAACAGGCTCTATTTTTCCGTCTGGATTGGTATGTGGCAAGCATACGTACCACTCAACTTCACCTTCTAAACTCGACTGACCGTGTATCATACCCGGCAGGTCTTTCACGTGGAGTCGGGCGCTCACCAATGGACAGCAGCAGCACTTTAAAAGGGACGACACTGCACAAACCTCCGATACGCAAAATCAAGCTTATTATTCACACCTGGCATGGAAGAGCCCATCAAGCAGTCGGCGCTGATTTTAGCCCCGTCGAGCGACGAGGAGAGAATTGTGATACCCAGCACGGAAGGAGAAGACAGGCATGACGGACAGATAATGCACGATGATCGTGGTGACCAAGAGGCATCAACGGCCCCTCTGAAAAATCCACATCTATCGTCGCCGAGGACTCCGATGGCGGTGTTGAAGGAGCTAAAGCCCATCTCCGCGATGCTTCCCCCGAGCGAAGCGGCGACCTGTAACAGGCTGGCGAAGCAGAACTACAGCCGTCTTGGCCGTAACAAGATTTTCGAGGTTCGACCAGCGGTGAGGAAGACTTTTTTTTTTAAATTGATAGACGTGACTGCCTGGAATGATACGTATATGTTAGATATACACCATAACCACTGAGCTAGCATTCAGCGCTGCGTGTATACCTAACAGTATATTTTACCATAATCGTCTCCCTCGAGTGTCGAAATTAATTATTAATAATTGTTTCACCCCTACACTGCCTATAGCTGGTATTTTATGTATACCCTCCAAAACTGGAGTGACTGAAAGCTCACCGTTTTCATACGATCGTATCCACAGCTTGCTCGTTTTCAGAAGCGGGTCTCCTCAGTCGCCGACACTCTCTGAGAGACAAATTCGCAATGATGGTTCAGCGTGAGTGAGGAGACCCTATATATCAATCGTAGCAAGCTGTAGAGTATACATTGACTTTTAATTTAACACGTCGGTCCTTGCTATTAATACCACGTGCCGGCGCAAATGTTGACTGGTGAATGGAACGTTGATTTATCCACCAATTTTAAACGCCGTCGAGATGCACCGCACTTTAGCCAAAATTAGCGTCATGGCGCATATCGGAGGAGTGTGAGCGCGCTAAAATCGAGCAATAATGGCGATCCACATCCACTGGCTATGGCCAGGTTTCACATCCAGTGAACAGCTCGAAAGAGAAACTGCCTGTACGACAACGACTTACGATATGATGGCATCACCTCTACTTATACCTGGTATTCAACAAGTAAGGCAGCGTCGTGATGTAGGTTTTAGTAACTTCACATCAGCCGCCTACATATATTCAGCTACCTGAAAAAAAATCGGCCGCTCGTCCGCAACAATGTTATCGGGATGACATAAAATCACGTTTCCTGGGGGCTCGCTTAGCACCTCGAAGAGACGAGGCGCGGCAGAATTTATTTTGGTTCCGTTGTGATGTTTAGGATGAATGCCCGTGACAGCGAGCCTGGAGAGAGAGATGGCCTCGGGGAGGGGTGCGTTTCGAAACCAAGATATGAAAATCACCCGGATGTTTTTTTCTTGTACCAGGTCGTACATTTCGGGGGTTACTTGCTCGGCAAGGCTCACTCGCAGCGGGTTCGCGTGGTAAACATATCTCGCACTTCGCAGCGTCTGCACATCCTCGGACCGACTACCAATTACTTCAAGGTATGACCGCCAAAACCATGATCGGTAAACGGGGGTTATGGAACAGTAGGGCGTTTGCGAGATACGAAGTTTGGTTGGGTAGGAAAACAAATAACAATTGTATTGAAACCAACGAATGTCATAACCCAACGCCAACCCAACCCACGAAAGGTTAGGTTAGAAAAAAAAACAATCCTACCTTTTTTTAATTTCTAACCGTTTTTTTAGTGGGTTGGGTTGGCCTTGGGTTGTCACGTTCGTCGATCTCAATACTATTATTGCTCGTTTTCCTACCCAACCACACTTGGTACATCGCAAACACCCTAGTGAGGTAGGCTGTAGGAGTGGAATCTTCCACGAAGATCATTGGCCGTTCGTGCAACGTCTTAATCCCTGAATCCATTCACGAGTCCGACGACGTTGAGGAGAAGAAGTTTACCGTGCCCACCCACTGATAGGCCAGTGGTTTACCGCGCACGCCTTGCCAGCCAAGCTTCGCGTGCATAGCAGCATACCGACATGACTGATTTACAGGTAGGTACCGATGGCAGGCGATGCATTATGTAGGTAGTAGTAGGGTGTTTGCGATTTCCAAATTCCGTTGGGTTAGAAAAAATGCAAAAATGGTATTGAAACCGACGAATTTCATAGCCCGAGGCTAACCAACCCACGAAAAACAATTAGGTTAGAAATTAAAAAAAAATTACCATTTTTTCAATTTCAAACCTAATTTTTCCTTGGGTTGGTTGGGCATGGGCTATTTAATTCGTTGGTTTCCATACTAGTTTTACATTTTATCCAACCCAAAAGAGCTCTGAAATCGCAAACACCCTATTATTGCATACTAACGACGCGCGCTACGATAGAGGTGGCACTTTTGGGTCTTTTTTTGTTTCTGAATGACGGGGCTCCTTAACCCAAAATCGTCGGGGATGTCATTTCTCGTTTTGCTATATTTATTTTGTGTATACCTAGGCCATGGATTTGTTCACCGGGCCGCTCTTTCGGTTTACTTTAAAAAAAAACATTTTTTGGGGTGAGGTGTGGAGCTCCTCATATGTGAGGAGCCTCAGAAATGAAACGATGCGCCTCTACCGCGGCATGAGCCTAATGTAACACATTCATTCAGTCATTTCCACGTTCAAGGGAGACGATGCCAACACTAGAACCATCGAACACGCACGCTCTACGCGTGACCGCAGATGCGATGCAACAAGAAGGGCCTCGTTGCTCCCGGATCTTGCGAGGTCATCACCGTCGACTTTCACCCGAGGGAGCACCGGTACCACTACGACTGCTTGCGGCTGCACACTGACTCGGAGAACCTGCTCGTCCCTGTACATGCTTATCCGGTGAGTCCTGTTGGTTTTTGCAGAAGAGAAAACTAAAGGGCGCCTTAGCTGTGAGATTGAAAAATGACGTCGAAACTCGTCTTTGCGGGCTGCGTGTGAAATGAAAGGGCCACCTTGGCTGTGAGATCGAAAATGTCGATGAAACTCAACTTTGCAAACTACGTGTGAAATTATTAAGGCACCTCAGCTGTGAGATTGGGAGAATGTCGTCGAAACTCATATTTTCAAACTACGTGTGAAATTATTAAGGCACCTCAGCTGTGAGATCGAGAGAATGTCGTCGAAACTCATATTTTCAAACTACGTGTGAAATTATTAAGGCACCTCAGCTGTGAAATCGAGAGAATGTCGTCGAAACTCGCATTTGGAAGAAGCGTATAATATATCGATCGTGCGTGCTACGGGACTTGATGGTGATGATGATGTTATCGCATTGGCCTATAGGATATAGACCGGTGACTCCCTTGGGGGTTTTTTTGTTTCATAATGGCTCGCATACACTGCAGCGCCAGAGTACTGCTGAAGCCACAGAAACTGCATCGAAAGCTGTTTTTTTTTGTTGTCCAGGACATGCCGAGAGCGTTGCGCCATCCTTCATGCGGCAACGTTAGCATACAGCCGTTACGCGATCCAACGAAAATATAGTAGACGTGCACTACAGTAAATCATATATGGTCACGACGTCACAACCGGTGTCTGTGTTCTTTCTTCGTCCATCACGTCACCTCTTTGTAGCTGTATTCAAACCAATTCCAATCCTATGAGTGGTAGACCATGCTTGTTCTCCGTCATTGACGCCAGAGCCCTGTGGCTGCACACACTCACTCACACCAACTGCCGGTTACATGGGTGATGGAGGCTGTTCTACTTCCAGCAGACAGGCCTCAGACATAGAACGCAGAAACGTGTGTGCGACAGGAGTACGAGCAGTGTGGGGTGTACTCATAGTGTGAGGGTGACATAATTTATTTCCATAGCCGAGAGAGAAGACAGCAATTTTTTATTTATTTATTTTTTAATCTCACTTTTACTTTCCAGCTTCTGGACAAGCTGTGGTCACAGGTGTCGTCCCTTCTCCCCCCCGGTACGTGCCTTCATT
>JAYJMJ010000195.1:1566815-1577072 GCA_036873875.1 Laminaria ephemera | reverse complement strand
ATAGTTAGTAAAAATAGGGGAATATATAGGTTTTTGTGTGTATCGTAGGTCCTGAATACTATGGTCCTCCGTAATAGTAGAGTGCACTTTCATTTTTCTGGAAAGTTTTTTTTCCTAAAAGTTCAGCGTAGAGCTCCTCAAGTGAACAGTCTTGAAAAAAAAAATGCATGCACCCCGGTGATACCGTAGCATGCTTCATTGGCGGCATTGGGACGAAAAACCACCCTACGCGATGCGATCAAATCACACCTTGCTGCTGAAAGGCCCACACCCCCACCGTATATAGCACGCGCAAAAAAAACAAATGTATCGATCGTCATGATTGGCGGCATTGGGAGGAGCATCACGCACGCACACACGTGCGCGCGACGCGATCGGTCACACCTTGATGCTAACCGGCTCCGCGTCCTCGTCGACCTCGAAAAATCCCGACGGGCTCACGCAAACCCCTGCCGTGATGCGCGCGATCTGTGCCCTTAGAAGGTTAATCTCCGTGCCGGGGAAGGGGGGGTAGCCTGGAACGAAAGCCTCCAGGTTTCCGGTGAAGTATCGCTTTATCTAACAGTGTTGCGAGGGGTAGAGGGTGTGGGCTTCGTAAAGTCGGTGTCGCTTTACTTGAAAGTGTCTCGAGGGGGCAGGGAGTGCGGGCATTGAAAAGTGGATATCGCTTTATCTGAAAGTGTCGCGAGGGGGAAGGGAGTGTGTACGTCGTAAAGCCGCTTTGTCTAAAGTCGCGAACGGGCAGAGAATGTGAGTGTCGTAAAGTCGCTTTATCTGAAGGTGTCGCAAGAGGCGAAGGGTGTGGGCTCCGTAAAGTCGACATCGCTGTATCTGAAGTCGCGAGCGGGCAGGGAGTGTGGGCGTCGTGAAGTAGGCATCGCTCTATCTGAAAGTGTCGCGAGCGGGCAGGGAGTGTGGTCGTCGTAGAGTAAGCATCTCTCTCTATCTGAAAGTGTCGCGAGCGGGCAGGGGGTGTTGTCGTCGTACAGTAAGCATATCTCTCTATCTGAAAATGTTTCGAGCGGGCAGGGAGTGTGGGCGTCGCGTACTACGGGGGACCACCATAGTAATCAGGACCTACGATACACACAAAAACCTATATATTACCCTATTTTTACTAGTCATATTTGGTCCTAATTACTATGTACCTCCGTAAATAGTAGGTTTCTGTGAAGGGCAGGGTCGTACGAACTTATCGTAGATATCGTAACACGCACGCACGGATGAACACGTCACAAGCAAGGCATGAAAAAGCCTGCCGGTCTAGTATACTATAACCAAGTCAATACAAATGCCAAGGTAAAGGTTCACCATTTTTTTTTTTTTCTGAGGGCTCCGCACTTTGAGGACCTCTATACTATCTCACCCAAAAACGTATTTCCGAGTAAACTGAGAAGTGCAACCCGATGACCAAAAACCCACCACGGCCTAGGGATAAAAAATACTCCTAGTATTGCAAAACAAGAATGTATGACGTTCCGACGATTTTTAGGTTAAGGAGCCCCGTCATTCGGAAACAAAAAACGCCAAAAACTGCCACCTCTGTCGTACGACGCGTCGGCGGCGTCGTAAAGTAGGCTCGGCACCAGACGCAGGCTGCGGTGGAGGTGCAGCATTTGTTTTCTGAGGCTCCTCGCTTGAGGAGCTCCATACTTCTCCCCAAAAACTGATTTTGAGGGAAAAAAAAAAAAGAAGTACTGCCCGACGAAAAATCCCCATGGCCTAGCTAGGTACACAACGAAAAACTATTTGAAAATTTAAAAAATGAAAATTCCGACGATTTTGGGTTAAGGAGCCCCCCCGTCATTCAGAAAAAAAGATTCGGCCGAAAAAAGTGCTATCTCTATCGCAGCACGCGTCGCCAACCAAGTATGATATCATACCACTCGGTCCGGAGTTGCGGGGTGTGTTCTCTGCCCTGCAAGGAGAAAGTAAGACACCTGCTACGATAAACGTGTAGTACCATTCTTTTGTTTCTCGGGCTTTTCCTCAGTTGAGGAGCTCTAAAACCTCACCCCCAAAAAAACTGATTTTCGAGAAGAATGAAAGTGTTTCCCCGATGAACAAACTTATGGCCTACGTATACCCCAAAAAAAAATCATGTTGCAAGACAAGAATATGACATTCCGACGATTTTGGGTTAAGAAGCCCCCACCATTCAGAAAACAAAAAAAAAAACGAAAACTGCTACCTCTATCGTAGCGCGCGTCGCAAACAACGCAAGTATCCTATCGTAAAAGGTGCCCTCCGGGTTTCCAGGATTTTGTAGATAGGCCGCCACCGCCGCTGCTGCCACCGTCTTTAGCTGGCCACGAGCGCATCCCGAAAGAGAGGATGAAAAACCAAATAGATACGATTTCGGTTTTTTTTTGTTCAGTATTCTAAGGGAATGGAGGGCAACACGCGTTCGATACGACATATCGACATCGATATGTCGACACATCGAAACATTCGATACGATATATCGAAATTCGATTCCTGTATGTCGAAACTTTAACTTTCCATGTGACATCCAACAATAATATCGATACACCACGGTGTACCTTGCAAGCGACCGATATCTGCGGCTAGGTCACAGGAGACAGCTGGTCCCACTCCTCGCCCGCGGCGCGCGTCACCCAGTGCGTGTACTGGTTACCGGTTACCCCCGTCCGCTCTCCCGAAGTTCGATATTTCGATACTTCGAAATCGTTTCGGTAGATCAGCATTCGATATTTTGATAGGTGTTCGATAGATCGAAACTTTCCATACGATATCCAACACTAATATCAATACACCATGCAGATATCTGCGCCTGGGTGACAGGAGACAGCTGCTTCTACTCCCCCCCCCCCTGCCTGCGCCACCCAGTACTTCAATACATCGAGACGATATGTCGAACTGTATCGAAACGGTCTACATCGAACTATATCGAAACAGTAAATATCGAAATATATCGAAAAAGATATGTCGATAATTTTCGATACGATATCCACCACTAAAATATCGATATATACATACCTTACGAGCGGCCGATATCTGCGCCTGGGTGACAGGAGGCAGCTGCTTCCACTCCTTCCCCGCGGCGCGCGTGACCCAGTACGTGTAGCGGTTCCCCCCGTCCATCCCCTCCTGCGTTGCCTCGTCGAACTCTCCAAGGGTTTCTTCGGTGGCCTTTCCCTCTACGATAATGTAATCGTCTCCTCGTGTGGTAATCTTACCCCAAAAGCGGAGGGATTCGTGCTCTGCTGAAAGAGATTCGGCCAGCTGTTTATCCGAGAAACAGAAAATACGGCGGTAGGAATGGCAGACGGGGGGGGGGGGGTACTCGTTTGTTGCTTATCTTAGTCATTTGGCCATTGATTGACCACGCATCCCTTTCGCAACGGAGCACCGTTCCTACTCCTAATAGAGACACCTCCAACATTTTGGCGCTCATTACGTTTCTTCCATATATTGCATAAAACTGTTTTGCTTATCGTACCTCCTTCCTGTTTGGCCGTCTGTGGCCACCATTTATCTGCTAGGATAGCGATCGCTTTCTCGTTACAATCTAGTGTACCAAAGTTATCCGTGTCACATTCGTCTATTTTCCTCGTCTCCTCCTCTATTACGGGGGAACATGGTAACATAGTAATGAGGACCAAATATGGTTAGTAAAAACAGTGGAATATATAGGTTTTTGTGTATATCGTGGGTCCTCATTACTATGGTCCTATGGTCCTCCGTAATAACACATCCTGTTCCTCCTTGTATCACATTCTCCCCCTGTGTGAGTTCCACTCTCGTCTGCATTGCCACAAGGGCACCGCTGTGCGCCTTCTTCCTCCACCACCCGACTACTGGTATACCTCCTTCTTCTTTCTGGCAGGTCCAGGTGCCCTACACGAAATAGCAGTTTCGGCGTTGTCGCGTAGTCCATTGGGATAGCAGAGGGGGGACACATGCCGGCATGAATTAGCATCGCTTTGTGGATGTAGGTGATCCGCGCCCCCAGCAGCGAGGTGATACGGGAGCGGGTGCCCAACACCCTCCTCGTAGTCAGCGCTATACCTTCTTAACCGAGAGGTACAACCGGTAGGTCTCCAGGCGGCCGAACGACCCCCCCCCCACTCCCACATGTTAGCCTCATCCAACAGATCAGAAACGACGGCCCCACCCTCCGGGGGCTCGTCGGGCACGGCGAACAAAGCTTGGCTGGACAGACTACTTGAAATTATACTATAATACTTTTTGCTGTAGTAAAATGATAACGCTTTAGGGCTTTGGCCAGAAAACGGTATACCGGGGGAGATTGGCCATATCCCGATACAGAGGTGCTTTGATCAATGAGCGCAGCCGACATAAGGTGCTTCCTGTGAAGGATCTCCCCTGTACCGTAAAATGGCGCAAAAAAAATCTCGGTATTCCGTTTAATGGCGATTTCCCTTTATTATTTAGCCATCCGGGTATAACAAAAAAAAAGGTAGGGTCAACCTTTATGTCATCTGCTTCAGGATTATAAAAAAAAAGGTACAATACGTAGTCAGCGCCATACCTTTTTAACCGAGAGGTACAACCGGTACGTCTCCACGCGGCCGAACGACACCCCCCCCCACTCCCACATATTGGCCTCGTCCAGCATATCAGGCACCACGGCTCCACCCTCCGGGGGCTCGTCGGGCACGCCGAACAAAGCTTGGCTGCTTTGCGCCCACTTTAGCTGCGATGCCATGGCGATCTGTCCGCCTTTCGATGTTGTTACGCTCGCGGGCGTAACGGTCGCTTCCTTGACGGAGGCGCTGAGGTGTTCGAACACTGCCGAGGCATCGGATGGCCGGTCGGTTAACACCTATGGTTGTGTACGGAGGAGGGTCGGAGTGGATGTGGTATATGTTCGTGGCGTTGGTGCCCTGATTGCTGGTGTTCGGAATCGTACGTAAACATGTTTGTTTCGAGCATTTTCCCTCCACGTGTTGTTGTGGTATACGAGGTAGAAGGCAGCATGCCCGTGGGTGGCACTCTGCCGTTCGCCCTGAGTACTGACAAGCGTTGCTTGTATGACAGCACACTGGATTAAACAATGATATCGTGCGTATGATACCACGTTGTTTTTCGTATCCATTGTACACTGACGTATTTGGTGATAAACTTTATGCCTGGGAACACGTAGAGTGGGATCATGTTTTTCATAAAAGAAATGTTTGCTACAGGCGGTATAATAGAGGTGCGCCAACTTTTTTCTGGGGCTACTCACTTTTTGAGCTCCATACCTCTCCGAAAAAACCGTTTTGGAGAAAAATAAAAGCACTACCCGATGGACAATCCCATAGCCTAGGGTTACAACGAAAATTCGTTTTTTTAAAAACAAGGAAATTCCGACGATTTGGGGTTAAGGAGCCCCGTCATTCAGAAACAAAAAGAAGCCAAAAAGGGCTACCTCTATCGCTGCACGCGTCGCGAGTCGAAATCAACATTTTCGAGCTATTATTATGTTCACACCATAATAATTGTGTCATAGCAGCTGCTTGTAAAGACGCGGATAACTGTGCGGGTATAAGACGGGAGGGGATACCATACCATAACTCAACCAACGCAGCACGACTGCACTCCTAAAGTATATACGTGGTACCAGGTACGTAATAGCAAGCGGCCAACGGCTGGCAAACTAAATCCGGACAAAGCGCGCCTACATATATCAGATACATATTATACCGGGTACAGGACCACAAAGTATACACCTTGCACGTACAGTTGGTGTAAGAAGTCTTGCCCATTTTGGGGCAAGACGGAAACCACTCCGGTGTGGCAATGGTATCATGGTCATGTTGTCACGTTCAGTGCATGGTGTTACGGGGAAGGTGTCGTACAGTATACCAGTGGTCCAGTAGTTTGTCGAACACTATAAATCGCGCGGCCGAAGTAGTACGTAGCTTGTAAAAGTTGAGTATCGACCATTCAATTGGTAGAACTCACAGCTGACGTATTTAAAATATATTTTTTACACAAACATGCGGCGGACGCAGCCGTGCGTGCGACCGCCCTTCGAAGGTTGTTGTTGACGCGATGACTTGGTTGGGCGTTTTGGTACTACTACAACACTGACTGCTAGTCGCGCTGCGTGAAGGTGGCATGACGCCGGTCGGCGGCTAGTCGGCACAAAACTACGAGTACCGGGTATTTTACTGGTGGTGTGTACTGTGCCTGATCGTAATATATGTATGTGTGTACACCCAGCAAAGCTGTACGTCACGAACAACAAACACATATATATGATGTTTCGTCCTTTTCTTTTTTTCCCGCTTGTACGAGTGCATAAACACAAAAAATAATGTGTCGGGTGTCGGGTGTCGGGAGTGCCCAATAGTTGCTCGAAACGCAACTGAAACGCCCCAAACTCATACATGCGTGAGCTACTCGTACAACACATAGAGCAATGAGACATGAGACAACAGCAGTCGACCGCGTTTAGTCCGACGGCCGATCGCAACCAACGTCTTATACGTCCGTCGCTGTTCCGGGTGACATGAACACCGGGATGTCATCGTAACAACCAGCACGCACATTAATATACTTACTACGAGAGTAATTAGTAGAGACTCTACAGCAGTACGTATCATAGAGGCAAAAAAGGTAGTCGAGGGCATGCATTATTAGCTTCTTGCGCAGTGCACTCCTCGTAGTTCGCAGACAACCTTTCTCTAATATCAAGAGAGAGAGGAGAGGAGAGGCTCGGGTGCTCAGTCAGGTTGGACAAATGGACACGTCATGCGGAGAGATGGACGGTACTACTTTTCGACGACAAGAAAACATTTTGCGAGAAATGGAGGCGGCGTGGAAGCCGCTTGGTTCTCCCCAGAAGACGCCCCTGTTGGACTACGACCCCGAGAACGACCCGTTCTGCCCACTTGTAAGCTTTTTGTTTGTATAGAAAAACTCGAGTCGCTCCGAAGTCACCTTTCTTTACACAGGCTGGGCTGGCCAAGAAGAGCTTTTTTACGTACTCGTCAGGCGTTTTCGCAGCCATTTGGAACTATTATGACCCCAATTGATAGCCGTGTTGTTGGGCCGGCAGCGCATTTGCCGACGAACGGCAGCGCATTTTTTGCCGACGTCAGAAATTTTGGAATCCGATTTGATTTCGTCGAGAAAGTTGAGAAAAACCAATTTGCCGTCAAATGTCAACATTAAAATCTATACGAAAGTCCGATAAACGATGCCGCTGGTACTCGGTGTGAACATTCCTTGAGGCATGGCCCAACGATCGATATCCTTACTACCGCCTAATTCGATCACCATCAAGAGATGTGGCGTGTATAGGATCTCCTACACAAAGTTAAGATACAGTACTTGTATTACGATGAGATCCACAAAATCTGCGATTAGCGCACCAACTTTTGTTTTTTGTTACGTGGAATTTTGTGCGTCTTTCTTACGGGCAAGACAAAGGGATTCCTTGCTGCACTATTTTCTTTTTTTTCTTTTTTTCGTCAGTTGTGGCCAAAACCAACTTTCGTTTTTTTTTAAAAATATGCCTTAGCTTACGAAACAACAAAAAAAACAGTGGTGCAGTACGTAAGCAATCCCTTGGGAAGACTACAATGAAGCACGTGTCAAGTTTTCAGCTCCAAATTCGAAAAAACGGATAGCTAATGTGCGTGACCGACTAAAAAGCTGATCTTGGCCAGCCCCAGCTCGTATGGCAATGCCGAAAGAAACTATTTTTGAAATTCTTGTATATCGTAGTCGTTTTTAAGTTTTCATACTTCATACAAGTTAAAAAGACGCCCCAGCTGTAAGATCGAGAAATTCGTCGAAACTCATCTTTGTAAGCTGCGTGTTGTTCTTCGATCGTGCGTGCTATGGGTTTTTTTGAGCTCGTGAAATCGTTTTGTGATGTACAGATACTCTTGGGGTGTAAACCCCGAAAAACCCCAATCGCCGAATTTGCCACCAAATTTTGTGGCGTCATTTTCAAACTTTTGGAACGCGAGCTGAGAGAAAATATCGTTACCAAAAGTACCGAAATCACCAAAAATGGCCGCACGTGGGGGAGGACAAGCACCGCACAGTCAGCCTTCCCTGGTGGGAAGGCGTTCCCTAGTGGGAAGGTTTTGACGCAAGGCCAACGTCCGAGTACGCGTCACTGTACGGGGGGCTTCGAATCGCGGTTTGGGCGAGCACTGTTAACTCGTTTACTGCAGTGGGGGGCTCCCGATAGTGCCGGTATGTGCCAGCACAATATGCTGGCACTATTCAGGGCACTGGCACTATTGGAAATAGGGTTGAGAGAAAGAGCTCCGGTCGTGCCAAGCGATTTCATCGGCAGGAACAAGTCGGGTCGACATACTCACGCATCCGTATACCACGGCAGCTTGCGCTGCGGTAGTAATAACGGTGACCGTTGGTATGGACAGCTCGCGCTGCCGTTGCCACAGGAACTGAAGGATACGCCAGCTAACGCTCGATTGGGAATGCATTTGAGTTAATTGACACAACCACGTATGAAAATACGTGGAAGTGTGGTGAGCTTCAGCTTTATTTTTTCCCCCATCCGCCGGAGGATAAAAAATAAAAAAAACCGGCAGTACAGAGAGCAGTGGCACTATTCAACAGGCACTATTGGGAGCCCCCTACTATACTGGAAAAACAAAATCCCACACAAATTTGAAGTAGTTTTGTCCCCATAAATCTGGGCGCATTTTTAAAGGGATCAATTTGATTGGAATAACCAGTAGTGGCAGCGTGCGGAGTAGTGCCGGTTTCCGTTGAAGTGCCGGTTTTGCCGTCTGGCACATACCGGCGCTATAGGGGGGTCACTGCTGTGTTGGCTCCGCGCCAACTCACCAGTCATTATCCCCCCACGCGGTTCCGTGCAGGCCATCGCCATGATTCACGTGCTACTGGCTAACAAGGTGGGTATGATATGTGGGCGTTGTTTGTCACTCTTCTACCCCTTTCCCCTTCGCGATTACCTCCAGGCCATCGCCATGATCCACGTGCTACTGGCCAACGAGGTGGTGAAGGAAGCTGCAACGATTCAGAGCCCCTCCGAGCAGCCTGCGAATGAAAATACATCGGAGGCGGGGGGTTCTGCCGCTGGTGGTGGTGGTGACGACCGTTCGCAGACCGCAGGGTCCAAGTCGGTGTCGTGGAAACGTTCGCCGAAGTGTTTCTTGCGAACGTGTCTGGTGCTCGTTCCGAAGAACGTTCTGAGGAACTGGCAGGAGGAACTCAAGAAGGTACGCAAAAGTGGGTGATGATTGAGTGATTTTTTGTGCTGGCCGAGGTGGATGAGTACCTTTTTTCGTGAATGTATTTCTTTCGTGTAAGGAGAACCCGAACAGCCCGGTCCATTCGTTTTGCCTGCGCCCAATGAGGTTGACGTAGATAACGATCCATGCGATAATTTCGAAATCTCGCTCTCGCTTTTCACGCTACCGCCTCCTTTTTCATGACGGTCGAGACTCTGTTTGCCAATTTGGCGGCCCTCGCGCTCACTCGAGGGAATGCGTTGTAGACGTTTGTGCCGCCGTAAAGCGCGCATTTCGTCCCCTCCCCCCCAAAAAAACACAAAAAAAAATACTAACGTCGTAAAAAAATGTTATAAAGCGCAAAATCAAGGAACAGCTCTCTCCCGTGTTAGATACCCGTCTGGTGTACATTACGCGTAGCTTGCAGCGTAGTTCTAACCGTGGTATTATGCTGTAGATATTTTTTATCGTGATGCCGTTTCATGACCCGAGCCCTTTGCGACCCCAATTTTTGGATTGAACGTGGACACCACACCGCCCTCTCGATGCGTGTCCTTCTCTGTGTGTTTTTGCACCATGGGTCTACGATAACAGTGGCTGGGCACGTACTACCCCCGGGGGAAGATGTTCGTCATAGACAGGTCAGGAGTTCGTCTGGTGGTTAAAAAAATACGGTTGCCACGATAGCGGTAAGCACTCTTTGGCACAATAATTCTGGCTGGCGGGGCTTGTAAAGTGAGGAACTAGTTACTAACAGTGTCGTTGGAGTACCATTGTATTCGACTGTGTTGCTAGCTGTATACCTAGGCCATGCGATTGCTAATCGTTTGGCACTTTCCTTTGTTAGAAAATCAGTATTGGGGTGAGGTATGGAACCCCTCAAGTGAGGAGCCTCAAGAAAGTATTGTGCTTTTCCCCCTCTGGTAGCGCGCTTCACCCTTTCCCCCCTTCCTCTTCCACTCTACACCGGCAACACTTCGGGATGAAACCCCACACATTCCGGGGGGGGCGGGGGGGGAGGTGGGGGGGGGGTTCGCGCGCATCC
>JAYJMJ010000195.1:1541150-1551591 GCA_036873875.1 Laminaria ephemera | reverse complement strand
CCCGCCCGAATGTTGCCTCCCAACCAGTTACCCCCCCACCTCCCCCTATCCCCCGTGTTGGGGTTGGCGTCGGTTGGCAACGACGCTTTAAAACACGCCTCTCTCTACGTGAGCTAGACCACCCGGGTACCGTCTTTTTTTGTTCTCGTTTTTACGTTTTGGCGGTAACCGAGATGGTCGGGATAGATCATATTGTGCGGAGAGAAGAATCTTAACTCCGCGCAAGGGGGATGATATAACGTACCAGGTAGTGTACATGTCGTAAGGCACCCACGAGGCAGTTACATAGTATACAAATTGCTGTCTCTGCAAGTGGCCACACCAGAAAACAAATAAATTAATTCGAAGCTGTCATCCATATGCGAACCAGTACACACAAGGTACGGAAGTCCGCCTGATAAGTAGTTATTAGTAGGATGCAGCTCACCCTTCATACGACTCGCCGAACACCTCACGGCGCTTCGCGCGTGGTGCACGCGATGTCTGCCTGGTCGGTGAAAACCTGACGTGCTCCGTCCCGGCATTGTAGGGATGCGAGAGTCTATGGTCTTGAGACTACGGCTATGCATGAAATGAGTGCACCCCCGCCCCCCCCTACCCAATGGTCATATGACTACGGCTATGCATGAAATGAGTACACCCCCCCCCCTCCCCCCATCCTTGGCCTCCTTTCTCTAAAGCCCAGTGGGCGAGCGGCGGAAAACCCTTCAAGATAGCCGAGGTCACGTCGACGGCTGATGTTATGCTTTGTAACCCCTTCAAAACTGCACCCACATTTACGAGATAAACTACTTGGTATCAGCGTGACATTTTGTAGCAGTGGCAAAAGGGTTAAATAACACTAATTGGGGAGATTTCGGTCAATTTGTTGAGCCCAACTGACTTTCCAGTGGCGAGATTTCGGTCAAATTCTTGAGTCCAACTGACTATCCAGCGCGTGTATGAATACCAGGTACCTTGCGCGTTTCATGGCCAGGAGGCGTTCTTCGTCGTTCTCCACGGCTTTTTTACGGCTCCGGTTGACCCAGTCCGCTGCGCTCACCACCTCCTCGTCCCCTTCCTTCACCTCGCCCAGGGTTGCTCCCTGAACAAAAAAAAACGTTTCAGGGGGAGGGGTGGGCGTTTTTGGGGGTGATTTTTGGAAAACATATAAACAAACACTCACATCAGGGGGGAAAACAACATGAGTTTTTTTCGAGCGTACAAAAAAAAGCAAACCGCAGGCGTTCGTTCAACAGGGGGGACAACAGGCGTTGTTTTTTAGCGTTATCTCAAAAAACAAAACAAAGGCGTACATTAGGGGGGAAACCAACAGGGGCTTTTGGGGGGCAGGGGGGGGGGACGATGCAAACTACCGAGCGTTTGGCTTGGAAGGAGTTCACTGACGGACGAAAGGAACTTGGCTTTGCTTAACGACATGTGTCAAGTGAAAAAAAAAGGTCGCCAACACCCCCCCCCCACCGCGCCTCGGTGAAAACCCGACGTGCTCCGCCCCGGCATTGTAGGGATGCGAGGGTCTCTAAACATAAGAATACGGCCATGAACGAAATGAGTACACCCCACCGCGCCTATTGTTCTTCAAACGGTCCTTACATTGCCCGACAGAGTGGTACAATTATGGTTAGTTCTTAGCCGTGGCGGTACAGCACGTGATATACCTTGAGCTTTTCGTTGAGCTGCCGCTTCGTCTTGGCCCTCTGCAGGCGCGCTTCCAGGTCCTTCAGCTCCTTGGCCTGGTCTTCCTGCTCCCTCTTCACCCGCATGTTCTCCACGGCGATCTGAAGCAAAAGCCCAAACAAACCAACAGGAAACAGATGACAAAATTTGAAGGTCAGACGACGCGAAAGTCAGAAAACTTGGAAGCAGAAAACTTGGAAAGTCATACAACTTGAAAAAGGCAGGACACATTGAAAGTCATGCAGCTTGAAAACCAGACAACTTCAAAGTTAGACAACTTGGAAGCAAAAAAACTTGAAAAAAAAACAAACTCGAATTCAGACATGAAAGTCGCACTCGAGTAGACAGTCTAAGGTGTTGTTCGGTGCATCGTCGCCGGAAATAAAAAGGTCCCACCAGAGGGCATCTAGTTTCTAGGGTCGTTCGGTTTCTCGTGGTCGGTAACGCTTCATTCACTCAGACGATAGCCGGCGTGAAAACCGCCATCTGATTCTGTCATTTTTATCGGACATTGGCAAAAAAAAAACGTTCACTATCGCCGGTTTTTAGGACAAGAAACGGAAGAAGCGCCCCCACAAAAAAACGCCTCAATCGAACGCCTCGTAAAATCTCCTGAAAAAGATATAATATCCCGAGCCCGTAACATCGCATGCAAAAATGCCTGGCAATATATTTTCATCCCCCGAACCATGACGAACTACATCGCCAAAACCAACAAAAGAAACAGCCAAGAGGCCAGGCAGGTTTCCGCAAGTTGGAAGGCATATACATACCTGGTAAAACAAAATATACATATTGCTTGCGCTTACCTCCTCGTCTGTTGGTTTTCCGGAGGCGTTCCCGCCGACATTAAGCGGTTTCAGCCCAAGCATCGCGCGCACTCGGTTCGTTTCGTCCACAGACATACTGCGGAAAGTAAAGTGGGCGTCGAGAAGGAGAGGATTGGGGTGGAGGGCGAGGGGGTTGGGGGGCGCCGGGTCAAGCGTTCCCGTCTCGGAAAGAGTCTGTCCAAAAGACATCCAGCAAAATATTTTGCCGCAGTAGCGCGCCCCACGAATGATACCGAGTACCTGGTACGAAAGCGAGGTATGGCTTGTTCACTTCGTGGTATCATACGACCAAGCACCTGCTGACTTACTTATGTCGTAGCATCTGTTTATAAAAAAATAAAAATACACTACAGCTGTGCGATCTAGGATTTCGTCGAAACTCGTCTTTGCAAGCTGTGTGTGATACTCCGATCGCGCGTGTTACGAGTTGTGTATGTCCTCACGAAGGATATAGGTCGGCGACTCGCCTTAGTACTAGTTAGCACCAGGGTCAACAGTGTGATACGAAGACGTCGGTCTTAATCAAGCTGTGCACGGAAACTATAAACTTCTTAGAGGGGGACAACATCTGACTTCTGTGAGACACCTATTTATGATACCAGTATACCAGGTATGATATCTTTGGGTTCGAGTGTAACATTTGATTTTGACGGGGAGCGCAAGAGGGTGGACCCAACTGCGTACGACAGACAAGAACATCCGTAACGAGTGTCCGTCGCCCAAGGAAATTGCACCGTTGCCTTGGCTGGCGCACGGGTTTTCTATCCTACCAGGTGTCCATCCTACTGGTCTTTTTTTCTTTTTTGTGCCATTTGGTGCCAGGTACAGGTGTACCAGGACACAGCAACACTGTAGTACCTGGTACTGTCCCTGACAACATAACACCGACGGCGGTGCCGGGTTTCTTTTTGAAAATCGAAAGGCGATTTGCGTGCAGCCCGGCGGTTCTCTCGCGACAACGTACACCCCCCCGCGCCCGAAGCACACCGCGTCCGCCCACCACGTCCGCCCACCACGTCCGCCCAACGTACGCATTCATACGTCATCTGTTAACCCCTTTTGGTACTTCAGAAGGGAAACATATCGACAGTCATGATTATTACAGATTTGGCCACATGAAGCAGCCCGCGCTGCTAGGGTAGGGTAGGGGATGGGTCAAGTCAAGGCCTCTTTAGACGTAGTATACTAGTTTCAGTATAGGGAGTTCCTTGACGGCTGTCCGTCAAGGGGCAAGAATGCCGTCAACCGACATCTTCGCTTGGTGAATTTCGTACGTACTCACCCTGTATGTGTGAATGTCAGGTCCCCTGAACCAACGTGCCTCGTACTCTTAGGTAGGAAAACCCCTCGTAACGCTCTTCTCGAGGTCGGCAGGCAGTCGCGCAGCTCGGCCCCGCAGCGTATTTTGTTGGCCTTTTAGGATTCAACCCTAAGCCTAACCCTAACCCCTACCCTTTAGGGGACCCGAGGTCGGCAGGGCTAGTCGCGCGGCTCCTCAGCGAGTTTTGAACCCTGACCCTAACTCCAACCATTTGGGAGGTTCCAAGGTCGTCAGGGGCAGTCGCGCGGCTCCGCAGCGTGTTTTGGTTGCGTTTTAGGAGTAAACCATAACCCTCTAACCTAGCCCCAACCCTTTGGGGGCTCGAGGTCGACAGGGGCAATCGAGCGGCTCCGCAGCGTGTTTTGGTGGCGTTTTTCCAAAAACGTTCGGGCGGCCGAAAGGCCAGCCTCATCAGCTAGTTATACCAACGACCGGAAGGAAGTTTTTTTACCAGAAGGAAGTTTTTTGCCTC
Organism: Laminaria ephemera; assembly: GCA_036873875.1. Classification (NCBI taxonomy): domain Eukaryota; class Phaeophyceae; order Laminariales; family Laminariaceae; genus Laminaria; species Laminaria ephemera. Next base: position 1,547,291 of record JAYJMJ010000195.1, on the reverse strand, counting down.
GCCGTCCTGCAATTAGGTCGAGCCAACAATCAGCACAACAATAGCTCGCCCTAAATGCAGGTCGTCGTCCCTGCACACTCGTTCCTGGAGGTTGCCTGTGGTCCATTTCAATCTTGCACGTCAGCCCAGACTAACCCGACCCCAGACCTAACCGTAACCCTAACCCTAACCCCAACCCTAACCATTTGGGGGGCTCGAGGTTGGCAGGGGCCGTCGCGCGGCTCCGCAGCGTGTTTTGGTGACCTTTAGGGTTAAACCCTAACCCTAACCCTATAACCTCAACTATTTGCGGGGCTCGAGGTCGACAGGGATGGTCGGGTCGCGCGGCTCGCTCCGCAGCGCGTTTTGGTGTCGTTTTCCCAAAAAAAACACGCGACCGAAAGGCCAGCCTCGACCGATCAGGCTGGCAACCTGCAGGAAGTTTTTTGCAGGGCCGACCTTCATTCAGGGTAAGTCACTGGCTAGGGGCTTTGCACAGTTGTAGAGGCATTTTTGTATATCTTGGGCAGTAGCCAAAACGGGTATTCCTGTTCCATTTGGAGTCAAAAACAGGTGCAGCCTAAAACAATAAAAAAACACACTCCACGAGCCACGCGATTGGCCAAGAACATATCGTGCTTGTTTCTGAGGGATAAGGACGCAGGTGCACCTGTATGACTGCTTTGCCTGGGTTTCAGCTGCTTTTGGTCTTTTTTTCAAGCCTATCAGAGGACATACGTTGGTCCCTTCAAACGAGCGCCACCATCGTTGTTGCGCGAGATGGGCCACACGCCACCCAGCTGCAGCCCACACCCACACTACACACCACTTTTACCCCTGCGACAGACGTAGCTGTTTGCGTACGTCCTCCAATGAACGATCACAATGGCTACAGAGAGAAAATCAAATCGTGCATCATACCTCCGCTTGGGCTCTTGTGTGTTTTGCCACCGCGACGGCACTTCGTTCAGCTGTAGCGAGGGAATATCTCCCAAGCGGCCATGGATACAGACAGGACTTCTGGAAACTGGTCAAGAGGCGTCACCTATGAAACCCGGGGATGTACCTAGGATTTCCCCTATTAAACACGGGGACGTACCTAGGATGTCCCCCATGAAACCAGGGGGTGTACCGAGGATGGGTGTACCGAGGATGTCCCCCATGAAACCCGGGAATGTGCCCGGGATGTCCCCGGGCGACGACAGAACATCGGTCGACGCCAAAATAAATGCTGCTACTCCGGGGTGGTCCATGCCCCCGAAACGAAAGCGCGGCGACCCGCCGCAGAACCCCTCGCAGATTTCTGTGGAGCGTAAAACCCGGGGATGTACCTAGGATGCCCCCTGTGAAGCCTGGGGATGTACCTGGGATGTCCCCTATCAAACCTGGGGATGCACCCATCCCTGACGACCACGGAGCGTCGGTCGACGCCTTAAGAAATACAGCCGTGGTCCCTCTATAGTGCCGGTTGCCCGCTACAGCGCCTGTGAAATCGCTTGGCACAGATGGGAGCGACCAGTAGTGGCAGTATGCAGGGTAGTGCCGGTTGCCGCTATAGTGCCGGTATTTCCGGCTGGTACATACCGGCACTCTAGAGGAACCACTACGACTGTACTGCTACTCCGGGGTGACCATGATCCCGAAGCGAAAGCGCGGCGACCCCCCGCAGGACCCCCCGCAGGTGTCTGTGGCGCGCCCGGCGGTATCCTTGGGTTGCTCCTCGGAGGTGCGTGCGATGATGTGGCGTCTTTCCGAGTGGCGCGTCACGCACGCCGACTTTGAACTCGTAGCTGATTCACGTGGCCGCGCAAAGGCGCGGCTATGTGGGATCAGCCTTGTGATTGTTACAATAAGCGCCAACCCCGACGCTGGCTGCTTTTTTCAGAGCCTTCAGGAAAACCATCGAGCAGACAACTCTGGGGTTGTGACGAGTTGTCAACGAAAGCTTGAAAAGTTGTCAGGTTGGTCGTTGAAAGAGGTGGCTGATCCATATCCATCCACCTGTGGCGTTTGGGGCATACCATCCACGCAGGAAACCCGGGGATGTGCCCGGAATGTCCCTTGATTACCACAGGCGTCAGCAACGAGGACGTTACTGCAGGCACGTGTGACGGTGCTCACCGATACTGGGACTCCTCTTTGTCTGCTCGACTGTCTTCTTTCGCGCAGAGTAGTGGGGTTCCAGTTTCGATTCGCACCGCCATGTGTACCCGCAAACGTAACGTCGTCGTTGCTGATGCCACAGCGGAGGTTGCCACCTCGTATCATATATACCACGACCTTCTGTACCTTACTATTTTTCAGGGTTTTGTTGACAGCTCGCCATGAACCCAGTTGCCTTTGTTCCATGGGATTTTTTCTCGCGGACGTCAGCGGGTTTGGCGTTTGTTGTAGCGGTCTCAAGTGGTTTGATCCCACATACCGTATAAAACGCGCAAGAGAACATACACCCTCCGATGAATTTCCACGCTAGTTTTCTCGACGACGGGGAGAGTACAAACGCCGAGCGATGCTTCTATGGAAAGGGCTCGTCGAGACCTTTCCAATGCCTTTTTCGCTGTGTATGCGCCCCTAGTTTTGGAGAAAACCGGCTCGGAAAAATCGTTCCAGGGGGTGTGTTAGCTACGGTGGTATATGTAAGGTCCCCGCAAGTGTGTGTTGCCACTTACCCTCTTTAGCACTGCACCCTCGTTTTTTTGCGACAAACTACTTGGATTTAGTGTAAGTTTTTTTTTTTTTGCAATACAGTCGTGGTCCCGCGTTAGTGCGGTGTCCCAGTTTAGTGCGGTGATAATCGCTTGTCACAACCTTGCTCGTCCTACAGAGTAGTGCTGTACTGCACCATGCCGGGATAGTGCGGGGTCCCGCTTTAGTGCGGGTATCGTCGTCTGGCAAGGCACCGCACTAATGAGGGACCGCGACTGTAGTGAAAGGCTTAAACCGTTTACGGCGTTGAAAGTCGGGGTTTCCGTGACGCCCCACTCGGACACGCGCGATATCGTCGCACGCAGCGATGCGTGCTAAGGGTAGCACTTCTTGATCCAAATATTTGTGACATGACGAGAAACCGCAGATGAGGAACCACCCAATACCGTTGGAGTAACGTTTAGTATTAATGGTTTACGTTAATGTTCGTTGTATCCCTAGGCCGTGGGATTGTTTGTCGGATTTTCTTTCATATTTTGTCAGAGTCGGTGTTTGCGTCAGGAATAGAACTCCTCGAATGAGGAAACTCAGAGAAATGCAGGTGCACCCTCATCGTGGCATGTATCCACCTCCGCGGAGCAACCCGAAGACACCGCCGGGTGTGCCACATGAACCTGCGGGGCGCTGCGGAGGGGGGCGCCTCGCTTTCGCTTCGGTGTGTGGCCATCCCGTAGCAGCAGTATTTCTTTTGGTGTCACCCGACGTTCTGTGGTTGTCAGGGGACATCCTGGGTGCATCCCCGGGTTTCATAGGGGACATCTACATCATCCCCGGGTTTCATAAGGGACATCCTGGGTACATCCCCGGTTGGGTTTGAATGGAGGCATCCTAGGTATATACCGCCTGAAGGATCCATGAATGGCCTCTGATTGGCTTTAATACAGACCAAAAACAGTTGGAAACCAGGCAGAATAGTCAGACACAGGTGTACTTGGTCGTTATCCCCTAGAAACCGGTCCGATGTTTGTTTGGCCACGTACCAGTATCATATATAGGCTCATGGGGTGTGTTTGACTTGATTTTAGGTTGTACCTTTGCTTGACTCCAAACAGAAAAGGTATACCCGTTTTTGGTGAATGCCCTTTCAAAGAATCGATCTCCATCGATTACAGAGATTATCTCCAACACTGTAGTCAATTGATTCATTATACAGGGAGGGGGGGCGGGAAGGGGCTCTTAGGGGTCCCTCTGCTGTAGCACCAAGTATACCAATGCATATTACGACCACCATACCGTATGTAACGCACAACGCATGGATAGGACACGCTGGGAATAACATTTTGACCCTTAAAAATGTTACCACCGAGTGTGTTGTTGTCGAAGGGTGTGCTATCTGACGGATCCCGGGCGATCAGCACCATACCGGTACACGGGAGCCCCGCAAGCTAGGGGGTGTGATATAAACGTAAGCATCAATGATTGCTACGTAAGGGGTGCGAATAGACCCTGGCCAGGTTGCAGGGGGGCGTTATATCTTGGAAAGGGTGTGATAACAAGGGGTGTGATATCACGTGAGAGGCTTTGGTCTGAAAGCGGTTTGCTTGCGCGATGGCGGTGATGGTAAGGTTTGAAACCAGGGGATGGTAGAAAAAATCCCCGGCCTTGAACCGGTGTACCATAGTTTATTGTGAAACTCGCTGCTGTCGGGGCCTCAGGTGCTTTATCGGTAGTGGTACCGCTAGTCGGCGGGGGTTGGGGCACAGCAGTAGGAGTAGCAGAGGTGGTCGTAGTACCGGTAAGTAGATTTCTGTTACCGGAGAAAAACGACGTGGTCGTCGCTCGAGGCGCGGCAGCGGCAGGTTTACCGGTGATGTCTGGGGCGCAGACCCGCTCGACCCACTGCCTTTATTTTGGTGTGAGTGTGATATTATAGGATCACGGCACGTTATCGTTAGTGGTAACCCTCTTGAATCTTCAGGGGGGGGAATTGACGGCATAGTTTGACGTTTTGTGAGGCCTGCCTCTCTCCCCCCTCCGCAGTCCGTCTAATCCTAGTCTAGTATAAGGTGCTTGTCACGTAGTACCATCTTACACCAGGTAGCAGGTACATATAATATGTATAATTTGAATCCAATACTTGTGTACCTATTATAGTATCATACCACCTCTTATCCCTACCTACCCGGACCTACTATTACGGGGGAACATAGTAATAGGACCAAATATGGTTAGTAAAAACAGTGGAATATATAGTTTTTTTGTGTATTTTGTGGGTTCTGATTACTCATGGTCCTCCGTAATAGTTGCATGGAACCCTTTGGGATTTGAGAGGGAAAATGTGTAGAACAGTTGACGATTTTGGTTTCGGCCCCACGAAACAGTCCCGGATGCTCGGATGCTTGGGGGGAGTGTTTGCCCAAGTGCAGCGCAGAGAGACGTACAACACGCACACAGCATGATGGTACTTGTGACGCTTCACGCTTCTTCTAGACGTTTTGATAAGGTCGCGCTACGTACTTGTCGTGTTTAGGTCGATATACCTGGGTCCCACAAGGGATTTATTGTACAGATGTATTGTAACATGATGTTCAACACTCGACCAGCCGAGTGGGAATGCTGAATATTCTGCGCGAAAATCCGAAGGCATGTGCCAGGGAAGAAAAGGGTAGACGCCTGTGGCCACGGCTTGTTCAGAAGATCGTTGGGCGTAAAAACTCCTAGCGAGTTGAGCCGACGGGTCAAAGTGACGAATGCAATCATACCGGTATGATATGATTTGATATGGTATCAGGTACTGCTGTACTGTTGTACCCGGTAGGTGCTGCTGTATGACGGTATGAAAAGTCGAGGGTTTTGAGTTTTGATGAGTCGTTTGCCCGCAAGGAGAAGACCGCCTACAAGCAGAATCATGGATAAAGCAACTTCCCGGCCGGAAAACAAAAAGCGGGAAAAAAACGACGAAATTATCGATCTCACAGCTGAGGTGTCTTTTTTTTTTAAGAACAATCACGTACTACGCACATTCCAACATTTCCGTAGCAGTAGCTACACGAGTAATGATAATCATCTCAGTTTTATGAGCGCGGTTGTACCGTATACGAGGTACCAGGTAGGTTTCAAATGGTATTGGCGTACCTGGTATTTTACGTGATAAATACTCGATGTTCTCATACACCTGGTACTTCGTCAGAACTGCAAACATTATCCCACACTAATTCCAAGTAGTTGTCCCGAAAAACATGGGGTTCAGTTCTAAAGGAGTTTACGATAAGCCCTTTTAGGACTCTAGACGGAAAAGACAACGAAACAGGTTGGTGATGGCAGCATCGGTAATTGTTTTTTTTTAGCATGTTGGATGCTTTATCGCCGAAAAGTGGAATAACCACGAGCATCTTTTTTTTTTTTTTTTGTTGCTCATCCCATCTAATATCTTCGCACATTTACTTTCTCCTTCTCCCTCCCTAGTAGTCGTAACTCAGATCCGGGGTCACTTAGCAGGCTCTTCTCCCCCCTCCC
>JAYJMJ010000195.1:1351990-1366613 GCA_036873875.1 Laminaria ephemera | reverse complement strand
CCGACCCGACCCGACCCGACCCGACCCGACCCGATCCGCGAGAAGTGACCCGACCCGTGAAAATCTCACGTAGTTACCCTTCCCATCAAACCACGAAAACGAAAAGCATTCCGACCAACCAACAAGAATATCGAGAATTTGGCCACAATATCACGGCCGGAAGTAGGTACAGAAGGGGGTTAGACACCGTGTATAAGTTTCCTATTTTTTTCCCCTTGGTTTTGTTCTCCTTTCTGGGAGTGTTTATGAGCGATCGGCGTTGAAACTCATACTGCACCTCGTCGGACGGCAAACATAATAATAGTAGTAACAACACTTACCGCCTGAGTCTGGTTCCCAGCCTCTTCTCCTTTGGCTCTTATCCTAGCCACGTCAGACGGCAAAATAAGAGTAGTATAATAATATATTATTATTAGTAATAACAACAGTAGAAATAGTAAGAATAGTAAGAAGAACAAGAGTACGAATAAGAACACTCACCGCCTGTGTCTGCTTTCTGGCCTCTTCTCCTTTGGCCCTTATCCTAGCGACATCCGCCGCTTCCCCTCCTCGTTCCGCCTCAGTCAAGGCACGGACGGTGGCAAGGCTTTCAGACAGCCTGGGGTGTTTTTGGGTCCGATATGCAAGCACGCAAGTTTCGGGCAGTTAAAGCAAGGTTTTACAAGGCTTAGTTTGGGTAGGTGATTGGTTGACATTTTGTCCGTAGTCCCGTGGACTGATACCCACTAAAACCTTAACAAATGGCGTCGGCGGCAAGTCATAGGTTTTTGGAACGGTGAGTCCGAATCTCACCGTCTACCAATGCACTTTTAAAGTATTTCCCCATGTCGAATCTAAAAAAATGCCCTCCTTGGGCCCCTGGAACGGGAACCGCGTGGATTTAACACGCTTTCTAATACCTTAAAAACGGACGGTGGTAAGGCTTTCAGACAGCCTGGGGTGTGTTAGGGTCCGTGAAACAAGCACGTGCATCGGGCATCGAAGGGGTAGCAAAAGGCCTGATATCAGAGGTGCTCGTAAGCCTTACAGAAGCGGGGTTCTGCGGAAACACTGGTGGTACACCCTACACCGAGGAACAGAAGCAAAAATATCAACATGATACATGAGGTACACGGCGCCTAGGGTTTGCCGCTCAACAGGGGCCGCTCGTCCATGGCGTCGGGGTGGGCCAACACCGATCCGCGGATCGGTCCTAGACGCGTGCTACGATAGAGAGAGGTAGCACTTTTTTTTCTGCTTTTTTTTGTTTCTGATATGACAATGACGGGGCTCCTTAACCCAAAATCGTCAGAATTTCATTCTTGCTTTGTAGTATGAACATGCTTGGTCAATAGGGTTGCGCTTTCAGTTTACTCAACAACAACAAAAAAAAATTTGGGTGAAATATGAAGCTCCTCAAGTGAGTGAGGAGCCTCAGAAAAAAAAAAACGGTGCGTCTTTACCGTAGCGCGTGAGCAGCGTTTTTGAGGACAAGATACTTGGAATCAGTATGGGATTTTCTTGCAGTTCTAGAAGGGTATAGGCAAGTACTAAACGTGTTCACTGCGTACCTGCGGTTGGTGGACAATTGTGCGGTCTGGTTTGCGGCCTGTACGTCGAGCACCAACAGCGCGACCTCCGTCGACCTTCGGCGGGACTCCTATTCGGTCGATACAAGAAGAATAAAAAAAAACGGAAACCAAGCGGGCGTGTTAGAAGGGAAGACGGTTCCCGAAATTCAACGGCGGTGGTTGCGACGCAACAGATAGCGCAGAAAGGTGAATTAAAGCAGTGCCACGAAGAAGCACACAACCTATGTTTGGAGCGAGCCAAACAAGGGTGATACAGTAATATGTAGTGTTGGGGTGAGGTAATTAACTAATGGTTTTTTTTTTTGGAGACGATATACCACGTATCATGGACCTCCGTCGACCTCCGGCGGGACTCCTATTCGACCGATGAAAAAATGACGGAAAACGTCGGGGGGGGGGCTAAGAAGGGAAGACGACTCCCGTTTCAACGGTAGCTGCGATGCGGCAGATAGTGCAGCATGGTGGTCAATCACTATGCACTGTTGAAACACACAGACGACAAACAAACCAGCCTTCGCGGCGAGTGCACCTCTATAGCTCCGAGAGCATCCATGGCTTTTTGTTCCTCTTGAAGGGTGTCCAGGGCTAAGGAAGTTTTTTCCTCTACCAAAGCTTCCACCACACCAAGTTCCAGTTCGGCTGTCGCCAAGGTCTGCGTGTGCGTACCAGGGGGCGAGGGACGTGCATGACTGCGTCAGACATTGCGCTTTTACAGGTTTTCTACATGTGTTGAAGCTCAGAGGCCCAAATTGTACCGCACTTGGCTTAGGTTGCGCCGCATTATCTCAGGTTGCACCGTATGCGTGACCGTATCATACACTACGCTTTAACAAATTATCTACATGTGTTGAAGCTCATTGGCCCAGGTTGCACCGCATTTAGCTCAGGTTGCACCGCATCATCTCAGGTTGCACCACAAAGATTTGTGTAATGTACCTACCAGACATTTTCGAGTACAGAGTTCTTGGTTGGACATCTCGCCCAGTTCTTCGTCCGCCTTCCTTGCGATTGCGACGTGCTTCGTCTACCCTTCCTTGGTTCCGAGCCTTGTGAAAAAAATATTCCACACTAAACTTCAAGTAGTTTGTACCAAGAAAGGAGTTGCCGTTCTGGTAAACACCACAACACGCCCAATAGGAAAACTCCACGAAAATACAACAATTCGCTCAATTTTATAGGTCGCGACGACGAGAACCCCCACACTGCTAATAGACACACGCTACGATAGAGGTGCGCCATTTTGTTTCTCGGGCTCCTCACTTGAGGAGCTCTAAACCTCACCCAAAAAGCTGATTTTGAGAAGAATGAAAGTGCACCCCGATGAACAATCCCGTGGCCTAGGTATACAAACAAAAGTTCTGTAGCAAAACAAGAATGACATTCCGACGATTTTGGGTTAAGGAGTCCCGTCTTTCAGAAACAAAAAAGCCGAAAAGCGCTACCTCTATCGTAGCAAGCGTCAATAATACCTATCTACGGCCTCCCTCGAGTGTGGAAATTAATGAATGTGTTGAAATAGTCTGGACCAATTTTGTTTTTAGGCGTGGTATCCTAGGTTTGTGCACTTATCAATCGGGGGGCTCCGCAGCTCGCTTACGGGGTGTACGACGTGCACACGCCGTTTCAGGCGCTCGATGTTCATTCAGCGGACCGTGTCATACCTGGTTGTGTCTGAGTTCTAGCCATCTCCGACGCTCTCGTCCCGTCGCTTTTTCAAAAGCAATCTTGTTCTGCAGAACATTTCATGTGCACCAAACGACGGGGAGGTGGTGAGGACGATCGCTAAAAAATTCTTGCGTTTTGTTTTGCCGTGAGGCGGTAACGGCTTGTCTATGTGATACCGAAGACAGTGATCATTGTGTTCTTGTGCCGTGGGGGGGTCACAGCTTGCCTACGTGACACCGAATACAACGGTTATCTTGCGTTATTTTGGCCTTTGGGTCGAGGCTTGTTTACGCGCTATCATACTGAATACAATGGTTTTCTTGCCTTGTTCTTGCCGCGGAGGGGATCACGGCTTGATTACGCGATACCGAATACAGTGATTTCCTTGTGTTGTTTTGTGTGGGGTCGAGGCTTGTGTACACGGTCCCGAATACAAAGATTTCCTTGTGTTATGTTGCCGTGTGGCCGAGGCCTGTCCACGCGATACCAAATACAATGATTTGCTCGCGTTGTTTTTGCATGGGGGAGCCACGGCTTGTTGACGCGATACCGAATACGGTGGTTTCCTCGCGATGTTTTCCCGTGGGAGGGTCACGGCATGTCTACGCGATAACGAAGACAACGAGCTTTTCTCGCCTGTGCGTAATCGGTGGGTAGTTTTATTCCTAGCCAAAGGGACGGCTCGTTTTCATAGACCATCACGTTTGGAGAGGCGGGACGGGTCGAAGCGAGTGCTCATGTTGATTGTGCTTCATCCCCTCTTTTGTTTTCGCAATTTTTTCTCCAATCCCCCCCTTTTTCGTAACTCACTTCCAGGGTCACATAGCAGGCACTCGCCCCCCCCCCCCCCCTCAGTACGGTGCACGCAATAATTTTTATCGCGAGAACGGTTCAGCACTATCTCCCCTCGCCGACTGCTTGTGTCAGGTCGAAGAGATCCCATTTTTCTCCATGTCAAATATCCCGACACTATACGAACAGTAGATCTGTGTACTTTGATACCAGGTACGTAGTTGGGGTCGTGGCTTCGTCCGTCCACTGTCGGGGTAAAACCATTCCAGGGTTTTTCATGGGTCGGGTCAATTCTCGCGGATCGGATCCGGTCACCTGACGTGAACCGACCCGACCCGACCCGACCCGACTCGACCCGACCCGACCTCCTAAATCAACCTAACCTAACCTAACCTAACCACTTTATGGCTTTGCTGCCGGTCCGTGGAATATTTATGATCGTGCCAAACCGCGAGTAGCAGTCCCCAAACGCGAGAAAGGGTCGGGGTTAGGTCAGGGTTGAAGGTCCGTCAGGGTTAGAGGTCAGATTCAACGCCCCTGAAGATGACGTGCGGACGCATGGTTAGTAGAAGCGTGACAGATAGCCGATGATGCTTGTGAGGGGCAAGCAGGACGTGCACGAAAAAAGACGAACGCCATCGTCAGACAGACGCGGCTCCCCCGCGACGTCGACACGCAACAGTCTCTCGGGCCCAGCAACGTTCAGCTTTGCGTGCAAGATCGAGTACGTCATTCCCCCCTCACAGTAGCAGCAGTAGTCAGAAACCGATAGCAGCAAGAACGTACCGATCGATGCTGGTATCGTCGGTTTAGATACTAGTCGCGACGCCAACCAAGGAATCTTTAGTTGACCGCAAAGGAATCCTTAAGCCGGAGACAAAAAAATTCCTATTAATAGCTGACAACAAAGAAACCCCTTGGACAATCACAAAGAATCCTTGGTCGACCACAAAGGAATTATCAGCTGATCACAAAATATTCCATAGCCGATCACAAACGAATCCTTCGGCTGACCGCAAAGGAATCTTTATCTAACCACATGCCTTCTGGAACGACCCCACGTCGGCCTAGGACGGCATGAACATGAAATTTCCCAGCTCTTGTGCGCAGTCAGACTGTACATACGCACATCATCTGCGCTGCGTTGATCTTTTTCGGTCGCTTAATAAACCTTAAAAACCGACTCAACGGTCGCCCACTGTTCGATTTTTGGGCGATGAAATTATTCCACAGACCAGCAGCGAGCCTTGAGGTGGTTCGGCTGACGGATGAGCAAAAACGGACCAGACAAATCAGTTACACCCCGACGGTATAAGACGCCAAACAAGAGACAGGGGGTAATAGGAAAGGCAGGCTGAGATTTACAGGAACGCAAGAAATCCGGCAGCCGTTATACAGTAAGTTGGTGTAGAACGAACCCTCTCCCAAACAAGAAACCCAGCCTAGGTCAGTATTTCTTGTTTCTTAAGTAGGTGTTATGTAGTGCGACCCGGCCCGACCCGACCCGCGAGATTTATAAAACCTCCTGACCCGACCCGCGAGTCGGGTCATGACCCGTGAAAAGCCCTGAAAAATTTCCTCGACGTTACCTTCACTATGTCGAGTTCGAGCTCCTTCAGTGACGCCAGCTCTCGCAGTTGTGCCGCCGGCTGCCAGTCCCCCCCCTGCTCCTCCATCAACCTAACCATCTTAAGGCTCGCTGCCGGTTCGTGGAATATTTTTTATCGTTCCAATCGCGAGTAGCGGTCCCAAGCGCGAGAAGGGGTCGGGGTTGGGTCAGGGTTAAAAGTCCATCAGGGTTACAGGTCAGATTAAATGTTCCCGAAGATGACGTGCGGACGTGTGTTGCGGTAGGTGTGTAGTATTGGTGTACCACACGACGCTAGGCTCGCATCCTTGGCGGTAAAAATGCCCATTCCACCCAGAAGGTGCTATGGTACGTCACCACTACTAATAGACAAGAAGTGTAGATTAGTTTATTGCTCTACGGGACACGAAATGCGCTGATTTCTCCCTACGCAAGCGGCGAAAGTGTGGCGTTATGCGCAGCTACAAGAGGTTGTCGAATTCCAACCATGCGTAATGTAGCCGACAGAACTGCCCCTGCAACAATAGTCTGGTTGTAAACCCTAACCCCTCACCGTTTTGAGAATCCGCTTTGAGGGTGGTCATCTTCGTTTCTAACGCGTCAAATCTCCTCAATAGTTCCTAGGGACGTTTGCGGCGGTGCGGTGGTGGGGGCATTGTGTGTTACTTTCAGAATCTATGACACATGTTAGGTGTGGTCTTCAGTACATTCAAATTAACCAACTTCTTCCCTATATATCGTCTCCTAAAAAAACGATCAATTTATTACAATAGTAGGTGTTCTGTATATTCTGTAGTACATAACCCCGAAACACTGCGAGTACTCGCAGCTTTCACAGTACACAACCCCGAAATACTGCGAGTATACGAAGTACCTGCAGTATTTTCTCTCCGAAATTCTTTACTATACTTCCCGGTATTGGGAGCAATAGCGAGATTGTACAGTAGTACCCGGTACGTCAGTATACTACGCAGGAAATCGCGGGGGGGAAACTGATCTGGCGCCCATTGCTGATACTCTGATGAAAACAGGATGGAAATAAATTGTCTTGCCTGGGTGACCGTGACGGTATGCGCGAAAAGGTAGGTCCAATCAACGTTCGGCACGCCTTCTACGGTTGACCGGGAACCGTTCCCAAGAACGACGGGCAGAGTAAACGTGGAAAACGCCTCCGGCAACACGTGGGCCATGTCGGTCGGCCGTACGCCGAGCTGTCGTCTCCCCTTCCTCCTGTCATACTTGAAGGTGTAGTAGCTCAACTGGGCCTGGTTGTATGATATGGACGATGCATTGTTATATAGTGCGTGCTCGTAGGGGTTACAGCGTTACAGCAGTATGCGATGGCAATTGTATATAGGGGTTAGAAAATAAAAACAAGCGGCAGCAATTAAAAAATGGCTTTGCGGCTCGTCGGTGGCCGAGTTAATGTTTCATGTTTGTCTATACTGCTGTATACGTACAGAGTACACGCCAGACGCTGCTACTACCGTCTACTACGAGTACTATGTGCTGCCGTACTTCTGCTGTGTCGTACCATACAAAATGTTCATCTTCGCTACGTATACGATATTATACGAGTATGAACACGTATGATACCAGGTACATAAACGTTTTTAGTCTATGCCAGGCACAGCGTAGACTACATACACTCTTTGCAACTGCGCCTCAAACTACTTGGAAGTAGACTACTGTAGGATTATTCTTAGCAGTAACCCCAACCCTACCGGGGGGGAGAAGGCACCTATAACCACGGCTTGTCTAGAAGATCGCTGAGGGTAAACAAAACCTCTTACGAGTTCAGCTGGAAAGTAAAAGTGATAAAAAAAAAGAAGAAAAAAGTATGAGTACGACTATTAATACGAGTATAGTGTTGGGATCGAACGCACCTTTTGCAGCACTTCCCAACCTGTGACAGCATCGACTCCAGCGACAACCTCGTACAAGGCCCACGGATCCTCTTCCACCTCAGAGGGTACCTTACCATCCATACCAGCAGGCGCAGCAGGCAATCCTCTGTTATCGCGCTCATCATCTATCTCCGACCCATCCTCCTCGGAGTCCTTCTCCTTGGACTCCCTTCTTCCGTTGGCGAGCCCCCTTCCAACATCTTCGGCCTCATGAGGTGTTACTCGTGCGGTCCTGGGTATAGCTGATGGTGAGGATTCGCCAGAATTGTCGTGCGCCACCCAGGAAGTGCTACCGTTGTCGGTGCTGGTGGTTGTCACTGTCGCCCCCGGTGAGACGTTGTTTGTATGATCCATCGCATGGCTGGGCACATCGCTCATTTCTTCTCCTGTTGTTGTTGCTGCTGCCGTTGTTGTTGACGTTGTCGGTGTTGTTGTTATAGTCGGTGTTGTTGTTATTGGTATTGTTATTGGTGTTGTTGTCGGTGTTGCAGTTGTCGGTGTTGTTGTAGGCGTTGCGTCGTTTTCTAAGGGGCAGCTGCTGGTGAGCGCCTCGGCTCCCCCGCACGGTGCTCGGACATGCAAAGAGGAGACGAGCAGAGCAAACGTGGCGAACCTTCTGGGTAGCCGCTTCCTTCTTCGACCCATCGCAAGGTGCACACTTGACGTTCCCGGGATACGGCAAACCGACAAGACACAAGACCTTCACAAATCTGCAACTAACAACGGTCGGGTCGCATCATATCATATCATGATATCGTGATATCATACCGGGTGAGGCACCACGTACCTGGTATCATGCACCGATATGATACGAGCACGAAGAAATACCGGCTTCAAGGATCGACGTTGCTTCGACGCCTCGACAGCGGTATCATACGAGTACGTACGGACGAATTTCTTCTTTTTCTCCCGACCTGCAGCTCCAGGCTCCAAAGATTACTGCCGGCTGCTGGCAACCCGACAATCCTGATGTCCCCACTAGTGCCCTTACCCCTGATTTGACATCTAGGTCGTGGCTCTTCTGTCTTTTACAACGTGTCCGGCCCGATCTTGTACACATCTCGTCGATTTAGTTCTTGAATTTGCTCTGTTTTGTCGGTTTTAAAAAGGCGGCGCAATTAGATAACCAATCAAAGACGGATGCGGAGTATCTTGCGTTTTTGGGTGCTTGCGGGCTATGAGCTATGATACATATCTACGATACGGGCAACGGACTGCAGGCGATGTACGACCCACGAGCTACGAGCTACGAATACGATTTCACACGGGCATGGTTCCTGTGCTCGGCGTGGGGCAGTCCATTGTTCTGGCGTTGTGTGCGGGCACTTGCTTAGGGTCGTCTGTCGCTACGAGTACGAGTAGATCAAGGAGTCCCGACGACGGTGTCGATATTGCAGCCTCGCGCATTATTAATACTGCTGGTGCTGGTGCTGGTGCTGGTGCTGCTGGTGTAACTGGCGCTGCTGTTGCTGCCGCTGGTGGTGGTGCTGCTGCTGCTGGTGATGCTGCTGCTGTTGTTGCTGGTGCTACTGGTGGTGGCGCAACAGGCGAAGATGTGTCCAGAAGACGAGACGAGGCACCCTACGAGTACGAGTTCGATGGTTCAACACACGCAGCATCCAATCGAAATCGTTTAGAACCGTCGTGGAACGGCGACAGCGGCAGCAGCAAGAGTATCCATCAGGAAAAATCCAACACTGATTACGACATCCTGGTTGAAGATCTTGTGACCGATAACCGCGACGACGACAGCGAGGCAGCTCGAAAGATTGCTGTCGATGCCAACCCAGAAGGAATCTCGGGATACAACAAACTTGACACAGAAAACGTGCAAGAACCCAACTCCGGTATCATCCTGGTGGAAGATCTCGCGGCAGACAACAACCATGGCAACGGCGAGGAAGCAACTCGTAAGATTAAGATTCCTGTCGAGATCGTTGCGGAGGCAGGGGCGGGGGAAATGTGCGGGGAAGGGGAATACCGCAAGGCGTGCAGCAAAGGAGAAGGCTGCTGCAACAGCGCTTGCGGCATATTTTGTGCTCCAGAGGGGCGGCCGTGCCCGCAGGTTGCGTGCGGAGGGCCCAAGCGCAGAGAAGGCAGCTCGTCAGAGGTATGAATGCAGTACAATACAGGACACCTAGTAAGACACAGAAATACGGACACAGGCTGGGTTTCTTACTCGGGATTGGGTGCGTTCTACACTAAAGTCAGTATTACGGCTCCCGGGCTTCTTATGTTCCTGTAAATCTCAGCTTGCCGTTCTTATTTCCCTATTTCTTGCTGGGTGTCCTGTGCTGACGACCGAAAATCGAGGTGAAAACTCCCACGGGTAACTATCAGCGTTAGGAAACAATATCCGGCGCATTGTGTTTGACACGCATCGTACCTTGTTTACCTCTGTGCAGACAACTGTATGCTCGATGTTTCGACTCAAAAGCGCGTGTGTTGCGTTCGAAGACATCAGACCATGCCATCATACCAGCAACAATTCCCGTTGAGAAAATTCCTGTACCTCAACGTAGTCTAGAGCTGGGGTATTTGGTTGACGAAACGCGTATTGTTGTACTTAGTTGTTGTTTGCACATTAGCTCATCGCGGTAATCTATGGTCTGTGTTCAGAGGACAGGCTAGAATAACTCTGGGTGGAAGAGTACCCCAGGAAAATAGAATAAAATGTTACGCATGACTTGAAGCAAATCGTATCCCTCAAAAACAGGAAACACAAGTGAAATCAGAAATCATATACAGTATGAACACGGCTGATACGACGGGCGTCCTTCGTATGGTTTGCAGTTGGAGTTGGGGCCGGGGAGAACCGAACAACGAGACGCTCGCGCTCTGCGACGCGAGGCGCTGGCACACTCCTTCCTACAAGATCCGTCCACGCCGCCAAAGGACCGCCTGCGAAACCTTCAGCTACATATGCCCGAGCTGTTCGAGCACGTTAGCCCTAAAGGGTTCAGACGCTTGATTTATCAGGTAATGCTACACCAACTACAACGGGTTGTTATGTTTAGATGCGTGGGCTCGAGGCCAGGTACCACACAACAGGGTTGTACTACAGTAGTAAAAATCATAGGAAAGCCGACCGTTCAGCCAAGCGTACTGCATTGCGTACGTACTTGAGCAGCCACGATATATATGTCAAGACGTGTCCAAAATTGGCATTCCGGTTCCTGACAAATCGAGCGATTCTCCAGATTGTAGCCCGCCAGTGCGTACCCAGAACTCAAGGCTAAGAAGACGTGTCCAAAAATAGCATTTCATAATCTGAAAATCAAGCGGTTCTCCAAATTTTAAGTTCCAATGCGTACTCAGCACCTGACGGTAGGCCCTACCCTGTGCAGGTCACAGAGAGACCCGAAACCAGTAAAGCCACCTTTCGTCCACGATCAAGCGGGGGGAAATCCCCGGGTGACAAGCCCGCAGGACATGGCACGTTTGGAAGCCCCTCTGTTGCCCACCCGCCGCCCACCCCTGCGCTGCAGGCTTCGGGATCAGACGCTCTGCCTTCGTCGCTTCCCTCCGTTGATCCGAAGTCGTCACCTTTGGGAGATGGTTCGGATGCTCGGTTGTTGGAGCGGCTTGCAGCAAGGGCGCGCGCTCTCGAGCGAAAAAGTCGTGGCCGCGGCAGTCGTGAAGGCGTCGACATTGTTTCGAACTCGAGACGAGGGGGAGGAGCAGGAGGTAGGGGAAGGGCAGTTAGAAACCGCCAGAACCGCAGCAAGGCAGCCGCAAGGGCCGCAGAACGAGGAAGAGGAGGAGGAGGAGGAGGAGGGATGGCAGGAGAAGGAGAAGGGCGAGTGGCAGCTAGAAATAATCCAAGCCGCAGCAAGGAAAATCTTGCAGCCGCGAGGGCCGCGGAACGCCGACAAAAAAGCCACAGCGCAGAGAAGTACAACACAGGGACACACAACACAGATACTCCGTTGTCTCCACTGGTGTCACCGACCCAGCTCAGGCCTTTCATGCGGGATGCCGAGGACAAGGATAGACCGACGGCAGGGACCCAAAAAATCCGAGATAGGGAGGATTTGGTCTCGGGTGTGGAGCGGCCGATAACGGGCCTGGGGGACGTCGACGTCGCGTCCACTATGGAAGGCTTGCTAGATAGAGAGGTGAGCGCGAGTATTTTGAATTGATTGTCGGAAACAGCCCATATCATACACCTCTTTGCTGCTGTTGCGTCGGTCCACTTCACGGCCTACCTGCGTGCGATGAGACCCGAGCTACGGTAAGGCGGTAACCCCGTTTTCACTAACGGATTTAAACCACCAGCACGAACGGGACTGTACCTGACTCAAAAACGCGAGCGGAACAAAATGTACTCCATGACGAAGGATATCGCCAAACAAAAGTTTCACAAAAAGTTTATGGCTTGCAGGTAAATAGGGTAGACGCCCGCGCGAGAGGCTCTGAGCCGCTGAAATACGAGGCCCTCAAAGTGCCTTCCTACCACACCCTTAGGCATGAGTGCGTGAATCGCGGTGTGGAAAAAGCCGGTGTGCGCTGGTGGGATGCGGTTGGGGAATACCCCGTTGGACGGGACTTCCACGAACAGGCCTCAAAAATGAGTCGACGAGGAACTGGTGGACTCTGACCCCGCCCCGCAAGTGCGAATCCTGCTTGGCGCGAAAGCAGTGGCCTGGAAGGACAGTTGGTCGTATTGAGTTGGATATGGGCAGCGATCAGCGATAGGGAGGGGGGGGGTTGGTTCTGACCTAGAGAGCGAACTGTGATGAATTGAGGAGTAACAATATCTACCGCATTTTGTTAGGAGAGTTTCTATTTATGACCGCGCCAAAGGGAGTCCTTTCGAAATCGCTGAAGGCACTCTACACGTCCGCCACCCCCGCCGACCGAAACACGCAGACAAGTTGAGGGCAGTTACAAATATCCTGCTGCGCCAGTTCTGAGCGACGGTGACACGATATTTTATAGATGCTTTGCAACAAACGTGTGAAAGCAGGGAGACGCGATCCTTGAGCCGATCGCGTCCGCGATGACCACCGTCCCCTATCACCATCTCGCACCGCACCAACACCCATCCCACCCAAATGGTTGGCAGGTGTCAGATGCAATGAAGGAGGAGCGTTTATCACCGTCTCGTGCCAATGATTGTGATTGGTTCTTTGCTACAACAATAGCGACTGGCGTACAACCGGGCTTGCCCAACAGCAGTCCAAGCGCTTACCTTTCGATTACCATTATTAGTCGGTCACATATATAGCCAACAGCCAACATGCATCCCACCCGAATGGTTGGCAGGTATCAGAGGTGATGAAAGAGGAGAGTGACCGTCTCGGACGAGACAGAGCCGACGCGATAAAGAGCGCCATGAGTCTCCTATGGAAGGGGTACTCCACGCACGCTTGGGGTTTCGACGAGGTGCGATAGGCCAGGCCCTTCGGCCAGTAAGCGCGCCTCCCGACCGCGATGGTTGAAGGTGCATAAGTTGTTGAAGGCCTTTGTGATCACTCCCATGATGTGTGGGTGGCGCTCACTTGTTAAAAGCGCGAAATCTTCAATACTATCCCCCGCTTGTAGTTGCACCGTGACACGACTCCCTCGGGTCTAGGCGCTGAATTCAGCCCCTGAACGTTAAACGGTGTTAAAAATGATGAGACTCTGATGGTTGACTCAGACTGATACAGGTACAGCGCAATCCTGTACTTCAAAGCTATGGCTCAGTATAGTAGGAGCGTGCTGCATGGACAGAAGGCTTTGCCCCAACTTAGTCGCATGGAAACATTCAACCTTGGTCGAATCAACCCCCAGGTGAAGCCGTTGGGAAGAAAGGGGAGCGATAATTGGGGAGGCATGGGAGTAACACTGGTGGATTCCCTTGACACGCTCTGGCTCATGGGGCTAAAAGCGGAGTTCTACGACGGAAGGTAGGCTATATCACCTACTTTCACTTTTCGAGACCGTATGGACGGCTCATGGGACTTCAATAGAGTTATACGAGGGAAGGCACAGTACCGGACATCTACTACTAAGAGGACAAGCAGCAAGAAAGTCAGGCTGATGCTTACAGGGAAACAGAAATTCGGGAGCCGTTAGAATAAACTTAGTGTAGAACGCGCCCTTTACCAAATAAGAAATCCAGCCTGATCCAACACTCCTGATTATTACAGTAGGTGTTCTTTATTGGAGGCGATATCACATACTTTCGTTTTTCGAGATGGTAGTGATGGCTCATGGGGGCTTCAAGCGGAGTTCTACGGGGGGGGTACGCGATACCACTTACCTTCACTCTTCGAGACGGCAGCGATGGCTTACGGGACTTAAAAAGCAGAGTTATACGAGGGAACGCACAGTACAGGACACCTACTAAGAGAACAAGCAATACGAAAGCCAGGCTGAGATTAACATGAAAACAAGAAATTCGGGAGCCGGTGTCATAAAGTTGGTGTAGACCGCACCCTTTTCTCAAGTATGAAATCCGGCCTGAGCATTACGGACAGTGCCATAGCTCACTTACTGCCTATGTACCCGTGTTGCCGCTCCTTAAGGGACTGGGTTCGCGATCACCTAACGTTCGACAACGCGGGGATGGTTAGCGTATTCGAGACGACCATACGGGTACTGGGAGGGCTGCTTTCCGCGTTCGAGTTGTCGCGAGATCAGGTGAATCCTCCGGCAAACGACCGCAAAACGGCGTCCCCCGGCAAACCTCTACATCTGGATGGGTTGGCGTCGAGTGGCGACGACACTGTAAAACAAGCCACCTCTTGTACGGGGTTGGTGTCTGTTGGCAACGACGCTGTAAAACACGCCTCTCACTACGTGAGCTGGACAACCATGGTACCGTCCTTTTTTTTCTCGTTTTCATGTTTTGGCGGTACCCGAGATGGTGATCGAGTTAGATCATATTGTGCGGAGTGGAGAACCCTAACTCTGTGCAAGGGGGATGATATCACGTAGTGCGTATATGGTAAGGCACCCACGAGGCAGTTACATATTATACCTACCCATTGCTGTCTCTGGAAGTGACCGCACCAGAAAACAAAGAAATTCATCCGAAGCTGTCATCCGATATGCAAGAAAGTACGCACAAGATGCGGAAGTCCGCCTCACAAGTGGTTCTTAGTAGGATG
>JAYJMJ010000195.1:1319748-1337692 GCA_036873875.1 Laminaria ephemera | reverse complement strand
CATCGGCACGGACACTGGTTGTGCTGGATGTAGATGGGTGGAAATATCAGTTTTAATGTGAAGAACACACACACACAGACTAGTAGTGTATGTCTGCCATGGGAATACTGACAACTACTTGTATGCATAAGATGGCACTGGGCGAAGAAGCCTGTTTGAAGTACTGCTAGGTACGAGAGTGCAGTATTTTGTGTGATCACTGTTTCCGTCACAGCAGTGTTATCTTGTAGAAGAATGCTCGAAAGAAGACGCGAGCTTATTTGACGGGTGCTGCGCACACCCTGGGCGTGTTGTCAGGTTTGAGAGTCGGCGGGGTTTAAATATAAGTACGAGATAAAAACACGACCATAACAGTTCGGGGGGAAGGACCTCTTTTTTACAGTAGTTATTAGTTGTTGTGGTGCCTATTGTGGAAGGTCTTGGCAAGCAATTAAAATGGCAACAATAATAGGTCGGGCGCAGTCAGGAGTTGGTTGTACGTTTTCCATCGTGAAATAATATGAGTCGAAGTATTGAAATGGCCATATGTTGGGCGCAGTCAGGAGTAGCAATAGTTGTGCATTCTCTCTTGTGAACATACGGTACTTTGGGGTACATCCTGGTATATGACTTTAAAACAAGCCGATAACCGTTGGAAGGGGGTACGTTGAAGTCTGATGAAATATGTTCATTCATAGCAGGAACGAGCCTGCTCTATATTACAGCGCCAACCCAAGCGTCAGGGCTGGGCCACTGCTGGCCTGCCACATATATATGCAGGGAGTACACAGAGCTCGTTTGCGTACAAACCCTGTAGATTCTAGTAGATAGACCACTTCGAAAGTTAGCGTACTACAACTATGTGCAAATGGCTCAAAAACCCAAAACAATGGCCTATCTACTGATATACACCCTGAGTTCCACAGCTGTCTGGTTTTGTCCCCGTCAATGAGGGTTGTATAGTGTCCGTGCGCAGGATGGTAGTCCTGTTGACCCTGGTATTAGCAGGGGAGTCACCGACCTGTATCCTCCGCGAGGGTATAAAAACACGGGTTCGAGCCCCCCCGAGTGCATACTCGTACTAGTAGGGGCTTTTTCTTGTGCTAAAAATTGACTTGCGGAAAGCGCGAGAGCGTGAGTTAGCAAAAAATCGATGAAAATCGACGAGCGCTGGGAATGCTGAACCCTCTGCGCGATAAAAATGAAGGCACGTACCGGGGGGTAGAAGGGGCGACACCTGTGACCACGGCTTGTCCAGAAGCTGGAAAGTATAGAAGTGAGATTAAAAAAAAAACAGGACCTTGTGGGGAGATTGCTCGGCGTGTAGGACGGACGAGGACTCTGACTGGAAGTGTCCCGCTGCCGTCGCTGTCTACAACGACCTTCTGGACGACCCGACTGGAACCAACGCCGACGTCTTTGAGCTGGATGACCAGGGTGGTAAGCAGGGATACGTTTACCTCTTGTGCCATGAGACTACGCGTTCCCCACATTTATCGATTTTTGCCCTCCATGTCGATTCATGCAGGCTCGGTCCCTCGCCACACACAACGAAACTTAGAGCTTTCGGGACTGCAGCGGGCATTGAAAATGACTGTTTCACATGACGATTACAACACCAACACCACACGAAGAAAAGTGGGCGGCTAAGTTAGAGGCTGATGTTTGTAAGGTTGGACTCCAATGCAAGGAGCGGTACGACACGCGAGCAACATGTACCATATATATCGTATGCTGCACGCTCATATCACACCATGATAAGACGCGTTTTCATTTTTTAATTGCTTTACGTAAGTGCCAATGGGTTAGACTAATGTGCCAGCGACGCCCTTGGCACAAAACCTATATCACCGACAAATGCCGACACACACACCCATTCCACATTCTCTACGATATGGCAGGAACGAGGTGCGGACACTTCGACGAAGTTTCCTTCGAGAACGAGTAGATGACTTGCTATGTCGACACGGCGAGTATTTATGTGAACAATGATCATGCACTTATTATGCTGTGATATCTAGGATGCCGTCGACACTCGTCTTTGCAAGCTGTGTGCGATACGTCGATCGCGCGTGCAACTGGGTGTGCATGTCCTCGCGGAGGGTATAGGTCGGTGACTCCCCTTGGTGTTACTTGGTACCAGGGGTAACAAGGCGATGTTACAAAGACGGTCGGCCTTGAATCATTCTGCGTACGGACACTATATAGCCCGCTTTGAGGGGGATAAAATATGACAGCTGTGAAACTCATAAGAAGTCTTATTACCGGGTACGAAAAACTTGGGGGGAGGGGAGAAAGAGGGCGAGTTCCTATAACAGGTGAGTTGTGATAAGTTGTCAATAGCATATCATACAGTAACATATCCAGCACTAATTACCCACCCCGCGGTATTTGCATTGTTTCTGCTATTCGGTCGTAAAACCTAGCGGTATATGATAGATCCAATTACAAAAGACTACCTCGGTACTGTCATGTGTCCGTAGGTCTCGCGTTGTCACCCATTTGTGCTTCGTTTGAAAAGCTCCGTTGTATTATCCGATTCGGGCGGATGAGCTCTGGGAAAGAAAGGAAGACTCGTCCGTTGACTCGTCCAACCCCCGTTCCGTACACGTATTCGTAGGCCTTCTAAGCATCACGTCCTGAATGAACGGATGTCCTTATACAGCAGTGGTCTCTCTACAGCTCCGGTATGTACCAGCCGGAAATACCAGCACTATACCGACAACCGGCACTACTCCGCATACCGCCGCTACTGGTTCTTCTCCTCTGTGCCAACCAATTTCACAGTCACTATGGCGGGCAACCGGCACTACTCACAACCGGCACAATGGAGGGACTTCTACTGTATTCCTAACCTTGAGTCTTTGTAAGTTTTCCAGGGCAGTACCATAACATGTTGTAGCCTGTCAGAGTCTAACATTGTGCGGGTGGCTTCGTAATTCCGATTGTTTGTGACCGGGCGTTGAGCGTCGGCCAACAACATCCGCAATCTATCGGGCGGTGTTTTGAGTATCTCCGCGCTGGAAAATTGCAGCGCGGGGGGGGTTGTTTCTCGTACCTGTCAAAATAGCATTGTTAGCCCGTTGAGGGCTGCACTTATGTCTTTGGGAACAGAGTTCTTGGAATAAGTGTAAGATGCCTTTTGCAGTGGTGAATCAGTGCCGCCCGAGAACACGTAGCGAGCCATTCTACGATAGAGGGGGTGTTTTGGGGGCACAGCATTTTCAGACTGACGGGGGGCCCTCCTCAACTGAAGAACGGCCCAATCTATTCGCAATCCCACCTGTTTTAGATTTTCATATTTAATTACGTATCATATACCAGGGTATAGCCTTTGGGGTTATTTCATCGGGTGGCGCATACAGTTTTTGTCGACGTAGGTTTATGTGTGAGGTATACAAGCCCTCGTGCTAGAAATATGAGAAAAAACTAGGTACCACCCGCCCTACCGTATATCGAATGGCTCTAAACATGGACTTGAAACGACGGAATAGATCGATGCTAAGCCGGAAGTAGGCACAAAAGGGGGTTGGAGTTCGTACGTAGGTTTCCATTTTTGTGGGTTTCTTTTGGTTTTCTTTTTCTTTCTGGGAACGCTTGTGAGTGATGAACGTTGAAGCTCATGCTGTACATTAGAGGAAAAGATAAATAACAATAATACATAATAGCAATAAAATGATGACGAAAACGTGTGTGTGCTCGGCCGTGGCAGGATGATATTGTTATGGTATTGTCCCGCATCTTCGAGTCATGTTCTAGTTCGTGGAACCGGTGCTTCCCCGATTCTCCCATATTTCTGCATATACGGCTCATCAAGGTGGGCTAATGTTATGGTATTGTCCTGGGAGCCTGGCATAGGTTAGGGACCAAGAGCCAAGATATTGGATACCGAGATAAAACGGTTTCCACATGCCCTTGAAGGCATGTGCGTATAGCGAAACATGGGTATAGGGGATGATACGAAAGGGTTCGTCTCGCGAACAGCGATCAGTCGTCGTCGTCGTCGTGTTCCTTTCCGTGACCTGAGGAATAATACAAACGAACTGCTAAGGAATATACAAGTGAGTGGCATCGTGGGACCTACTTAGTAGAGAGACCTGCTAGGAGTTACCCGTACCAAGGTAGTCTTACAAAAATATGCCGTTGTCGAAGATGACGGCAGCATCGTTGGATGGCACCGGCTACACTGTCGACCCTATAGCATGGTGAGAGTTAGGACTATCTATTATAGCTAGCATGATGAGAGCTTCAAAGCAGGACTGGTGCGCGTCTGCTGCCCGCCGAACAGTTTTTAGAGTCAGTACTATAACATATAGTACAGAAGTCTCTGCGCGGTTAAGACTCCTGCCAGAGTTTAGAGTCAGGACAATCTATAGTAGTGCCCGACCAAGACTCCAGCCAGGGTTTAGAATAAGGACTATATATATGGCGTGCTCCGGGTGCACGCTATGGTAGAGGTGCGCCATTTTTTTTCTGAGGCTCCTCGCTTGAGGAGCTCTGTACCTCTCCAAAAAGCTGATTTGTTGGGGGAAAGTAAAAGTGCTACCCGATGAACAACCCCATGGCCTAAGTAGACAACGAAAATCATTGCAAATAAATAAATTCCGACGATGATTGGGTGAAGGACCCCGGTCCTTCAGAAAACGTTTCAGGCAAAACGTGCTACGATAGAGGTGCACCATTATTTTTTTTCTCGGGTTCCTCACTTGAGAAGCTCTAAACCTCACCCAACAACTGAAATTGAGAAGAATGAAAGTGCACCCCGATGAACAAACCTATGGTCTAGGTTTTAAAAAGAAAACATAACGCAAAACAAGAATGACATTCCGACGATTTTGGGTTAAGAAGCCCCGTCAGTCAGAAACAAAAAAAACGAAAAGTGCTGCCTCCATCGTAGCGCGCGTCTCGGTGAAAACTCGTTTTCCAACCATGAGCAAGATAGTTTAACCACCACCAGTGCATGCCTGCGCTATTAATGGCACCTGTTTATGGGTATCCTAACACGATGTCACTAACGGCGAAGTCTTAGTTATGACACTACAGCACGTCTTACACTAAATCCGGTTCGACATGGGACATCGTTAACGGTGAAGTCTGACTGCGTCGTTCGCAAAATCCGCTTCGAATGTTTTAGGTGGATACCTACAGAGTATATAGAGGGATGAAACTATAAGAATTGATTGGGTTTTTATTAGGGGACGACATCTAAGTTGTGACAACATGATACCAGGTATTTCGCACCCAAAATCCGCTTGAAATGTCAATCATTGCGTTTAGGAGGGTGCCTACACTCTCCCTCCCGCGCTATTTACGGAGGGCCATAGTAATCAGGACCCACGACACACACAAAAATCTATATATTCCACTGTTTTTACTAACCAAATTTGGTCCTGATTACTAATGTTCCCTTGTAAATAGTAAACCGAACCCGCTTCGAATGCTACGGTAGAGGTGCACTATTTATTTTTTCCTGGGGCTCCTCGCTTGAGGAGCTCTACACCTCTCCCAATTTTTTTTTTTGTTTTAGTAAACAGAAAGTGAAACCCGATGGGCAATCCCATGGTCTAGGTACACAACGAACACACATTACATTTCTAAAAAGAGAATGGAATTCCGACGAGGTTGGGTTAAGGAGCCCCGTCATTCAGAAAACGTTTCAACCAAAACGGGCTACCTATACCGTAGCGCTCGTCCAATGTTTGTGTTTAAGGTGGATGCGTACACTCTCCCTGCCCTCCGCGGGAGCTCCATCGTCACTGAACCGAGAGGTTTCGTTCTGGAAGACATCGCCGTGGACACGACCATCCACCTCATCGATGACGACGGGGAGGTTTCCGTCCAGATCGTCGGAATCGAGACGCACTTCTAACATGCCGGCCGACGCAACGTGCTTGATCAGATGGCCGGAATCGATATGCAATTTTAACCAGATCGCTGGAATCGAGATGCACTTCTAGACCAACCTGCTAGCGAACGCAACGAGCGTGTTTGATCCAGATGGCTGGAATCGAGATGCAGTGCTAACCTGCCAGACAACGAGCGGGTTTTGACAGATACGAAGCTAGAACCGATATGCACTTCTAAACCAACCTGCCAGCGAACGCAACCAGCGTGTTTGACCAGATGGCCGGAATCGAGATGCGCTTCTAACCTGCCAGCTATAGCAATGGGCGTGTTTGTGATCGGATGGTTGGAATCGAGATCTCCAGTTCAAACCTGCCATCCAATGCAACGAGTCTGTTGCATCCAAGAAAGTTTGGGCGTAGCGCGTGCACCTACCATGACGAGCGCACACTAGATAAATACGTTATGACTTCTTCATCTGGTATGTCAGTTGTCGGTGTAGCATCTGTCATGACGAGCGCACGCTAGAGAGGCACATCCTAGCTTCTATAGCGGTTTGTCTGTTATCGCCGAGCGCACACTAGGGAGGCACGTCCTACCATCTAGTGGTTTGTCAGTTTTCGTGGAGCGTACACCAGAGAGACACGTCCTAACTGCAGTAGTGCTGGTAGTGGTCTGTCAGCTTTTGTAGGTCTGCGCAGGATCCTGGTTAATAGTGCAATCCACCGTGAAGCGCAACACTCTACTTTGTGAAAAATATTTGTGAAAATTGGTATTGACCTACTATAGGAGTGTAGTTTACAGTACCGGGTATAAGGATTTCAGTGCGTTTTTCATACCAGGTACCAGTATCTATCGTTGGGGGGGGGGGTCAGAGGGCCGCCTATTGCCCACATTTAGCATGGCAATAGCTGCGGCTAGTTATATTCCAACGGAACGGGAGAAAGTCTGAAACAAGGGACCCCTATCTGACATTAGCCTGCTGCTTGGGTGGGGCATTTCGCAGTCGTGCAGAAGAACGACAAACTTTTAACACCTTCGAGTTTTGTTTGCAACTTTGGTAGATGGTAGATGCGATTTTGATATTTGGTCTCGATCATTAATACTTTGAGATTGCAACCATACGCGGCGTTACGGTGTTATAAGTTAACCGAGGTGCATTTTGACTTGGACGGTGGGACGATACAACCGCCGACATATGCTACTAATAGTACGATAGAGGTGAACCATTTCGTTTCTCAGGCTCCTCACTTGAGGAGCTCTAAACCTCACCCAAAAAATGATTTTTTTTAGAAGAATGAAAGTGCAACCCGATGAAAAAAAAAAAACTATGGCCTAGGTATACAAAAAAAAATTCATATAGCAAAACAAGAACAACATTCCGACGGTTTTGGGTTAAGGAGCCCCCGTCATTCAGAAACAAAAAAAAGCCGAAAAGTGCTACCTCTATCGTAGAACGCGTCACAAAAAAAGCACATGCTACAATAGAGGTGCACCACTTTTTTTTTTCTGAGGCTCCTCACTTGAGGAGCATTATCCCCTCTCAAAAACTGATTTGGGGGAAAAAAGAAAAGTGCTATGATACCCGATGAACGATCCCTTGGCCTAGGTATACTACGAAAACAATTGCTAAAAAAAAAAATTTAAATGCAACGATTTTGGGTTAAGGAGCCCCGTCACTCAGAAACAAAAAAGCCGACAAGTGCTACCTCTATCGTAGCACGCGTCACCAAAAAAAACACACACACACATCCTACGGTATGGGCGCACCATATGTTTTCTGAGGGTCCTCACTTGAGGAGCATTATCCCCTCCCAAAAACTGATTTGGGGGGAAAATAAAAGTGCTATGATACCCGATGAACGATCCCATGGCCTGTAGGTATCCTACGAAAAAAAATGCCAAAAACAAAAATTAAAAAATGCGACGATTTGGGGTTATTAAGGAGCCCCCGTCACTCAGAAAACGTTTGAGCCCTAAAAGTGCTGCCTCAAGTATGATAGCACGCGTCGGCAGGAGGGTCGCTTTTTGGGGGGGCTTGTTTTTCAGCAGGTCAGGGCCGCTCGGGCGAGAGGCTACACTACCCTATTGCTTGGCAAACCTTAAACGTGTGTGCTTTATTGTTTCGAAAAAATTATTGCGATCGTCGAATCGTTTGTTGCGCTGCTCGCAATGAAAGAGACTCGTGCTGCGGTAGAGGTGCACCCTTTTATTTCTGAGGCTCCTTACATGAGGAGCTCGATACTCCGCCCAAAAACGGATTCAGAGAAAAATGAACGTACAACCTGATGAACAATCCCATGGCTCCTAGGTATGCTAAAAATATGATTGCAAATCAAGAATGACACTCCGACGATTTTGGGTTAAGGCGCTCCGTTATTCAGAAAATGATTTTGCCAAAAAAAGTGCTACCCCTATCTTACGCGTCAAGAGGCGTCAAGAGGTGTACCCCCCCCTAATAATGTTTTATCTGTCTGATTCGCTTCCTAGTTTTTAGTTTTTGCGAGCACCGTGATTTTGCGTTTTGTCGGCAGTCTTTGCGATTGTTTCGTGCTTCATTGCCAGCCACTCGGTCAGCTGTCACGCGCAATACCCCCATCTGGGTTTTTGTTTTCTTCGCCGTGAGCTAAAGGCTTTATCTTTGTTTAGTCCTGCTGCCCCCCCCCCCCCCCACCCGTGTTCTTCGTTGGGGGTGTATTGAGTTACCTGGCCGCTCACTGAGCGGCCCAGGGTTGTGGGGTTTAGTTCCACGTGTGTTTGCCGGCGAACCTTACTTCCCTCGCCCCCCTTTGGAGGGACAGGGCGGTAGCTCCGGAGTTCCTAACGATATTGAAGCCCCTGACGGGTAGGCTATCATCCTTCTCCCTTTTCTTGCGATACTTCAGGAGGCCTCGTAACCTCGCAGGTTACAGGGTTTAGGTAGCCGCATTTTCTAGTCTCGTTCCAGTTCATGGAACGCGCGCTTCTCCTAACATTCCGCGCTTCCGCGCATACGGCTCCTTCGGGCGGTTACATGTTATTTCATTACCCTGGAAGGCCGGTAAAGCTTCAAGATCTTGGATTATGGTGTTTGAGCTCCATACGAATCTAGCAGAGACTGGTGTCATGGTAGGGAGGGGGGCATCTTTAGGAGGGGGGGGGGGTTCAGCCGTCCGGAGTCACTCGGAAGAGTGACTACCCTATTTGTTTGCGGTCTTCCACCGTTTACGCACATTTTGGTTTTGCGATATGCACTATACCTTGGGACTCTTGTCACTTGCGCTGCGCCAACAAAACAAAAAACACTGTTTGGAGAGAATTTAATGAGTCACTCGCCCGAGTGGCCCGAACGCGGTAGTGAAAATGGGAGTATGATAGCCCCCCTACCGCAGGACCAGTCTTGATGCGCAGTCACTACTCCCGAGTACACTAAGTATAAGACACACGCTACGATAGAGGTGCAGCAGCTTTTTTTCTGAGTCTCATCACTTGAAGAGCTCTGCGCTTCACCTACAAAACTGATTTTGTGTAAACTAAAAAAGTGCACCCCGACGAACAAGCCGATGGCCTCTAGGTATACCAAAAATTCAGATTGCAAAAAAAAACAAGGACATCCCGACGATTTTTGGGTTAAGGAGCCCCGTCATTCAGAAAACGTTTCTGCCAAATGTGCTACCTCTATCGTAACACGCGTAGTATTTTCGATATCGGAAAAAGGTTCATGTGCGGAAAAAGAAATTTTGGGTTCGATGACTTGGCTGTTTGCAGTGCGAGCGAGTCACTACTACCGCTGTTTGTTCATGACGTTGTTCGAATCTGTACCGTTCAGTTTTGTGAACTTGCACAGGACTCGTTGTGAGAAACAGGGCGTTAAGAATGGTAGGCAGGTATTTACAGGAAATAATGCAAGAAATTTTGGAGCGACACATCGTACGGTAAAGGCGCACCCCTTTTTTTTCTGAGGCTCCTACACTTGAGGAGCTCTATCCCCCTCCCAAAAAACTGATTTGGGGAAAAAATAAAAGTCCTACCCGATGAACGATCCCATGGCCTAGGTATACTACGAACATAAATGCAACAAAAAATATGAATTTTCCGACGATTTTGGGTTAAGGAGCCCCGTCATTCAGAAAACGTTTCAGCCAAACAAGTGTTGCCTCTATCGTAGCGCGCGTCCCATCGTCAGCGCTGATTGTGCGTCAGTGGCTATGGTACACATTTAGCAAAAGCGCAATCTGGGGTCCGTCTGTCTGTTGAACCTAGACTTCGGATACAAGCCAAGGGTTGCATCCCCTTTGCATTCAATACCCTCTCTTCCTCTCTTCTGCTAGGAAATCGATGGGGAAATCGCCTTTCTTTGCGCGTAAGCACTCTTGTGTGTAGACTGCACCGCACGGATCAATGAGTTAGTTTGCATGAGCGAGGTGTTTTAAGAACGACAGCATAACTTGGCGTTGTGTTGGAATGACTTACGGGTGATTACGATCAGACCTACACGAGCTGCAACACGCAGTCAGGACTCGGCGGAGCGTCGTTGCGTGGTACCAATCGATGTGTCGATCAAGGATCGAGGGTCACAACCTGAAAGAAATCGACGATGGGGAAAAAGCCGTCCCCTATTATACACCACGAAACAACTTATGGTGTAGCCTGCATCGCACGGACCGACACGACAACACAAGATAAGGAAAACGGGAACGTAGTATGCGTATTTCTCGTAAGGCCTACCAGCAAACGGAATGGGGTTAAGGGCAAGACACAGCCGAGAGCCCCCAGTGTTCAGACATAGATAGGGAGCGTCACAATGAAATAATATACAATCAAAAGCTGCTGCAACACATATTTTACCTGCACACGTGAGTGATACGACGGAACCCCTGCTCAGCGGGGCCTCCTTAAAGTAAAAAGTTGAAGGGAGATACCTGTGCCAGGCGCGAGTCCGTGGGATCAACGTTCGAGATTAACAGAGAGGGGGATTAACGCGTACGCATCGTCGTTGAGGTGGGGGTGGCCGAACACGTTAGCTCATGTTCAAGACGAGGTCCTATTGGTAGAGCTCCAGACTTTACACTTAGGTTCACTAACCGAATGGGAATGGACCATGTAGCAGCGGCGGTGACACTGGCAGCATACCCTATTTGACGTAAGATGCCACCCTTCTCTTAGATATATCACCCCCCCACAGGAAACCACCCCGGGTGATAAAAAAAAAAGAGGCCAGGTTGTCAACGGGGTTCGTTAGATACAACTCGGCCACAGGAAACCACCCCGGGTGATAAAAAAAAGCAGACCACGAAATCGTTATCACCCGGGGTGGTTACTTACGTCAAATACGGTAGACAGCGGTGGCGGCAATGCTGCCGGCGTCGGTGGCCGCGGCGGCAGTGCTGTCGGCGTAGGCGGCCTCTGTTGGTTAGGTCTAGTATAGCCTCCGTACCATTTAGCCAGCAGTATCGACGTTGGCGGCCCTTCGGGACAAACCTTCCCGTTTCTTTGCTCTCCTCTGTCGGCGTATGTACCGTGCCCGCTCCTATTGCGGGGGACCATAGTAATCAGAACCCACGGTAAACACAAAAACCTATGTGTTCCCCTATTTTTGCTAACCATATTTGGTTCTGATTTCTGTGTTCCCCCGTAGTAGTTCATTCCGTCGACCACCGGTCCCATGGGACCACGGTACGGGGTTAGACGCGTGCTACGATAGCCGGAACAGTTTTTGGCTGGGACGTTTTCGGAATGACGGGGCACCTTAGCCCAAATTCGTGGGAATTTCATTCTTGTTTAACAATATTTTTCGTTGTATACCTAAGCCATGGAATTGTCCATCGGGCAACAAGTTTATATTACTCCGAATACCTTTTTGGGTGAGATATAGAGCTCCTGAAGTGAGGAGCCTCAGAACAAAAAGTGGTGCACCTCTACTGCTACTGTACCATGCATCGGTAACAAAAATGGAGGAGACGTCAACAAAGATGTTGCAATTGAATGCGCCTGGTGCTTCACTCGCAAGCAGGTTAGACAGGGCCCGTGGCAGATGGTCGGTCGCCTTTCGTACCCATCGGAGGTCCATGTCGTATTCCATCAAATGAACGTCGCCACCTTCGATGGGATCGACCCGTACAACAGATCCTCGACCGCACACACCAAGGTTGTATGCAACTCGTCCTCTACGCCGAAAACAAGCGGGAACTTACGCGATCACGAACGCGATCACCTGATCGGGACAGGGCGGTTCTGTTTTTGTTGTGCTAGCCGCCCGCGCAATCCTTGCCTTCTCTCGAGATCACCGCCCGCCACCCGTCCGCCCTGCTTGCACTCGACAAAATTGATGTATGCGTCGGACGCGTATTCGTCTCCACCATCAGCATTTCCACTTAAGCCCGGCGACGCATTCTGGTCTGATGATACGACGATACGAAGGCGTCAACTTGTTGGTGTTTCGAAATGTAGACTCGTGCTACGATAGAGGTAGCACTTTTCGGTTTTTTTGTTTCTGAATGACGGGGCTCCTTAACCCAAAATCGTCGGGAGGTTATTCTTGTTTTGCAATATGATTTTTTTTGTATACCTAGGCCATAGGTTTTTTTTTGTTCATCGGGTTGCACTTTCATTCTTCTAAAAAAACAAAATCTTTTTTTGGGTGAGGTTTAGAGCTCCTCATGTGAGGAGCCCGAGAAACAAAATTGTGCACCTCTATCGTAGCGTGTGTCTGTAGCAGATGGCTACATCAATATGGCGTGGTGTCAGCGTCGGTATAGTGGATGTGGTGGGCCTCCCACCCCTGTCATCGTTGTGATGGTCGCGGTATCGGCGATGATGGTGGCATCCAACCTACCCGCGGTTACGGCGGCAGACGCGAGCCCCAATCAGCGCTTGAGGACTGCCATTTCGTCCTGATTGTCTTCTCCAGGAGCAGCATGTCTCCCTCCTCTTATTCCACAAACCTCGCTGTCGATGCCCGCGTTGGCTGCTGTTCCCAAGCGGGGGGCGGGGCGAGTGCACACCCACAGGCCCTCGCAGCGGTGTAAACGTTTAGCATCTCGAATGCTGTGAGCGGGTTCGGCGCTAGCCCCGCGACATCACCTTGCCCCGGGGTGTGTTTGCGCGGGGTGCGCCCGTAAGGCACCACGGCCTCGTCGTGGAACAAGCAGCACCCTCCTTCGGGGCTGTTTTGACGCGGGTACTGGGACCCGTGCGGGTGGGAAAAGACGACCTTCCTTCGGCGGAGGGCGGGGCGCTGAGAGTTGCTCTATCTTCGGAAGCCTGCCCTGGCATTTTCTCCTCCGTGCGCACGCGGATAGCGTCCCCGAGCCTCTTTTTCTTTGAAAGGCGATTCGGTCGCCCATCCGACACGCGAAAAAGGGGGCCCGTGCACGCTTGGAGTAAGCGCCGATACATTGAAAAAAGGCGCCATGGGCAGGCAGTTGTCGAGCGTGTACCCCTCCTGCGGCTCTTCGCACATACCTGGCACCACGGTAAGGGCGCGCACCCCTTTTTTCTTAGGCTCCCTCACTTGATAAGCTCTGTATACCACACCCAGAACTGACTTCGATACGAAATAAAAGTGCAGCCCGACGAAGAATCCCATGGCCTGGGTATGACACGTGAAAAGATAGAGGTGCACCAGTTTTTTTTTCTGAGGGCTCCTCACTTGAGGAGCTCTGAACCCCACCCGCAAACAGATTTTGAGTAAACGGAAAGTACAACCCGATGAACAAACCCATATGGCTTAGGTATAACAAAAAATTAAGATTGAAAAATAAAAAAACGACATTCCGACGATTTTGGGTTAAGGAGCGCCATCGTTCAGAAACAAAAATCCCAAAAGTGCTACCTCTATCGTAACACATGTCAGGTCAAATCCAAATGGGACGCGTGCAACGATAGAGATAGCCCTTTTTGGCGGAAATATTTTTCTGAAATGACGGGGTGCTCCTTAACCCAAATAATCGTCGGAATTTCATTCTTTTTTTTTTTGCAATCATTTTCCTTGTATACCTATACCCTAGGTCATCTGATTGTTCATCGGGTAAGTCATTTTTAATTTTTCCCCCAAATCAGCTGTGGGCCAGCAGGAGGACAGCGCTCCTCAAGTCAGGAGCCCCAGAAAAAAAAAGGGGGGGTGCGCCTGTACCACGGCATGTGTTTCTTTTGTGACGCGTGCTACGGTAGAGGTAGCACTTTTGGGGTTTTTTGTTTCTGAATGACGGCGCTCCTTAACCCAAAATCGCCGGAACGTCGTTCTTTTTTTTCAATCTGATTTTTTCTATCCCTAAGCCATGGGTTTGTTCATTGGGCTGCACTTTCAGTTTACTTCAAATCATTTTGCGGGTAAGGTTTAGAGCTCCCCAAGTGAGGAGCCTCAGAAAAAAATCGGTACACCTCTGGCGTAGCACGTGTCGTGAAGTAGTTCCTCACTTGACGAGCCCCGTCCGTCAGAAGCACTTTCGGACACGTGCTATTTTTTTACGGGGGACCATAGTAATCAGGACCTACGATACACACAAAAACCAATCTATTCCCCTATTTTTACTAACTATATTTGGTCCTAATTACTAATTACTATGTACCCCCGTAAAATACGATAAAAGAGGTGCACCATTTTTTTCTGAGAGGCTCTTCACTTGAGGAGCTCTGAACCCCACCCGCAAACCGATTTTGAGTAAACGGAAAGTGTAACTCGATGAACAAACCCATATGTGGCTTTTGTGTACAAAAAATTCAGATTGAAAAAAAAAAGAAACGACATTCCGACGATTTGGGGTTAAGGAGCGCCGTCATTCAGAAAACAAAAAATCCCAAAAGTGCTACCTCTATCGTAGCACGCGTCCTTGGCCAAAAGCCAAAATAAGGTACAGTATCACCCCCTGTCATAGCACGAGTCTATTTCTCTAAGGGATAGAACCCATAATCCGAAGACCAGAATCGCGCGTGCAAATGGTCTTCAAAATATGCGTACTACGCTATCCCGTGGATGGCGCTGTGATTTATAGCCCTAACTCATCTCAGCTGTTCCTCTCTTGGTGGGGACATCTCTACCCCGCTCTGGCCCAGGGGCAAACGCTGGCTCTGCAATGGGACACCTGCTGTGCCCTGTTTTCGCCCCTGTGTCGTTGCTATTCGGTACCATCGCAATAAGTATGTGCGAGGCCTTGACAAAGTTGCCGAAGATTCTGTATGCCAGTGAGTTGGTCTTGGCGCACCATGTGCGCCAACCGCGGCCTGCCAATGCCCACGTGCATGAGCGTTTGGTGCTGCCTTCACTGGGTCCCTATCCGGACCAATCAATATTATGACAGTCATTGCAATTGGAGTTGCTCGAAGAAGAAAGGGTTACCGCCCGTACGCAGAGTTCTGCTCGTGTTTTCTGACAGCTCATCGGGAGTAATATTGCTCCTCCGACGTGTGTACTGCCGTTGCTCTGTACTTCGTCTGGAGCAAGTACGCACATGTGTACTTGTAGCACGAGTCTGCGACTGGCGGCCATCCACGACTTCTCTCGCAGAAACGTAAGGCCTTCGAGGGACAGCGCGTCCGTAGTCTGGGTTTGCTCCCGGGGTGTCGCCTCCGCTGTAAGGTTCCGGCGCCATGAGAACATCATGACGGCCTCGAACAGTACGTATAGCAAAGGACCCTCGGGTGAACTGTGGAAAATGGTCGCTCCCTGGCTTTTTCCTCGAGCACTCGAATAATGGCAGTAGTCACCATATTAAATACCGGTAGTACATAGTAGTACACACTTGGCATCGACAATCCTGACAACCCACGCACGCATAGCATATGCCATGGTACTGTGTACCAGTATTCCACACCGTCGACGATCGCCATACATGTACCCTGCCTCTTTAAAAAAAAGCAGAGAAAACCAAGATACGCGCATGTCGCCGCAGTTTGTCCACCTGCTACCAACAATGTATCATCTTCAGTCGTTACCGGTATTTTATCTGTTGAAAGTTGCCGAGGCCGTGGGGGCAAGAGCCTTAAAACCACTGCACGCTGTACAACAATCCCTTGGTCTGTACGTACACAAATACCGTACCAGGTATGCTCGAACCCCTCCAGAATCACACCAACGTTTTGGGGAAAATGACTTGGAATTAGTGTGGGATCTTTTTTGGGGGTTCAATGTTATCTGAAATGGTGTATACCTGGTAGTCTGTATCCAACAACGACAACGACAACGACAACAAAAACGATTTTTTGTACCCCGATGTCAACGATAAACAGATCCCCTCTCTCCCATCACCTACCTCTGCTCTTGCATTAGGTGCTTTCTCGCGCTTTATGTCCAGCCACAACAACGCTCGCCGTCTCGCGGCTTTGTCATGTGCTGTGAGTGACCGCTCTGCATGGCATGTGTGTGCGTGTCTATGTGTGATATGCATGTGAGACAAGAATTCTGTAAGCCTCTGATTGGTCGGCAGATAATTTGATGCCTTCCAATTGCCCACATCAAAATCAGTATAATAATGCGCGTCCCCTAACAGATACAGCACAACATGAGCGTGGAACACCCTTGCTACAAGATTTTTATTTTTGCTCTCGTACATGCGCTGATTGACTGCTGATTTTGGCAGAGAGTGCCCTCATCAACAACCGAATAGCATCTACACCTACCGCAGACAACGTGCCAAGGACCCCCACCCCTTGCACAGCAGCCATGGGTCAGTTTAGCGTGAAGAAGATCGCGGTGGCTCTTGTAGCGTTTATGTTTTTGGGAGCGGACGCGTTCGTCACCCCATCTGCTGCGTTTACGGGGATGAGTGTGAGCTCGCGGGCAAGGGCGGGAGCAGCGACAGCGAGAGCGGCGGGGGCCATGCGCAGCAGGCCGACCATGAACGTCATCGATGTGAGACAGAGAGAGGTGGAGCCGTGGGGATGCTGTGGTGTTCGGCTGCACCGTGTTAGGGTCGTGCGGTGTGTGGGGTGTGTGTATCATGTATCAATCACATGTTGCTGTGTAAAGAGAAGATGCTTTGTGCCTCCAGCTGGTGCCTTTGGCTGTGTATATGGCTTTCCTTACCCAAAAACTGGTGCTATATTTATGATACTCGTATTAATAGTACGTACGTGAAGCGCGAGGTCAGTTAGGATCGACTTCTGGTGCTTTTGGCATGCGTCATCGGTCGACAATAAGATCTGGAGGCAAGAGTACTGATGACTGCTGTCTGTCTGCCTGCGCTTTTTTTTTTTTACCCCAGAGCAAAGACTATATACAGAGTAGAAGTAAAGGGCTCCGCTCATCCTACCGAAGAATTTCGGGGTCCTGTTGACATGATTCAAAGAGCAGTATGATATCATACCACCCGAGTATGATACGGGTATTATACATCCAGTACGTTTACAGAAGGCAGTCTAATTGCTGTTGTCGGTCGGCAGAATGTTGTGCTTTCTGTCCTCGAATCCTTGCAGTGCGCAAGGTTAAAGGTTGCGAGCTGGCATACCGACATACCGACCCTCTGGCAGCAGATGAAGCACTTCAGAGGGGAAACAGTGCACCCCCGGAGTAAGAGATTCCGTTGCCACAGATGCATTTGTCCCGTTCGTTTATAGTGGTGCAGCAGTACGACGTGCAGGAAGACGCCACCTTTCGAGTATACCAGGTACTACAAGTACAAACAGAACCTGTTGGACGACGTTCGATGTTGGCGTCCATTTTGACGCCGCTGGGCGCGTGGGGGTGGGTACGTGGCCGTTACGCCGAAAGCCCCGTCTGTCTCGCTGCCTGTTGAGGATGAACGTCCCAAGTTCGCTGTGCCTTCGCGGATTCTCCATACCGGTGTATACGAACAGCAGTACGTACTACCAATGTTATCAATATGTTACTTGCCTGCGATCAGATACCTGGTACCAGTCGTAGTTTGCGGTTGTTCTGTTTTCTCCCTCCCAACGACGCAACAGCTGTCCCTGCAGAGCACAGCGTAGGTGCCATGGTACAGCAGTACAAAGAGCCTACCAGGTACTCGCCCGAGTATGATGTAAGGCTACAAGTCTACAGCAGTCAGCAGTAGTCTGGTCAAATACTGCTGTCTTGCTGCTGGGCGGCATTGCGGTGTAGTGTAGTGATTTTTATAAAAAAAATTAAAAAAACACAACAGCTGTGAGATCTAGGATTTCGTCGAAACTCATCTTTGCAAGCTGT
>JAYJMJ010000195.1:1196783-1209962 GCA_036873875.1 Laminaria ephemera | reverse complement strand
CTCACCGGTAGTAAGACTACATATATATAGTTTTGCGTCCTATAGCAGTCAGATTTTGTCCCCCTCTAAGAAGTTTAGAGTCTCCGTGCACAGCTTGATTTTGACCAACGTCTTCGTATCACACTGTTGACCCTGGTGCTAATTTGTACTATTACGGAGGAACGTAGTAATCAGGACCAAATATGGTTAGTAAAAACGATGTAAAATATAGGTTTTAGTGTATGTCGTGGGTCCTGATTACTATGGGTCCTCCGTAATTAGGGGAGTCGCCGACCTATATCCTTCATGAGGACATACACAACCCGTAGCACGCGATATCGGAGTATCACACACAGCTTGCAAAGATGAGTTCCGAGGAAATCCTAGATCTCACAGCTGTGGTGTATTATATTTTTTTATAAAAATATCTTGGGTCTGGGCCGTGGCCCGACCATACACAACCCGTAACACGCGCGATCGAGGTATCACACACAGATCGCAAAGATGAGTTTCGACGAAATCCTAGATCTCACAGCTGTAGTGTATTTGAAATTTTATATAAAAATATCTTGGGTCCGGGCCACGGCCCGGCCCGGCCCGGCCACCATATTTTCAATTCCTTCCAGCCCGGCCAATCAATTTTTCGCAAGTATCGGCCCGGCTCGGCCTGGCCCGGCCCGGCCTGGCCCCTGACATCTTAAAAAAGACTCTGTCCGGTCCGGCCCGACCATCCCCATCGCAATGTTCATATCGGCCTGGCCCGGCCTGGCCAGGCCTATCCGCCGATGGCAAGCGCTGTAAAAAACAGATCTGTTCTTCGATCGCTAATAGTGTGGCTCGTGTGGTGCGTTTTTTACTTGGTTTTAGAGTTTACCCGTTATTGAGAGAAAACAAACCGGGTGTACCTGTTTTTGGTAATTGACCTTGAATTAATGTTTCACACCGGCCTAATGAGGGCGTACAGGCAAGCACCCGAAAGACGATGTGTGGCAACCGTGCCACGTAGAACGTATGAAGAGTTTGATATCCTTGTGTTCGTATACGTATCACGAAGTCGTTGCTTGCCGAAGTATTCTGAATAGTTTTGAAACACAAAATTTAGTGCAGTAGCCAATGCTTAGATTGTCCGTCGGTGGTGTCACCATTAGGTTTGAGCCTGGCTCACATCAGTTGTTCTGATTGACGTGTCCATACAACATCACTGCCGCAGAAAACGACGTTGACATAACAAACCTTCGAAGTTCCAGATAAAGTAGTGACCCCTCTATGTCGGCGCATGAGTAGTGCCGTTTGATGCATGCTACTGTAGGGGAACACCACTTGTTTCTGAGGCTTCTCACATGCGAACCTCCAAACCTAATTCATAAACGGCGAAAGTGAAACCCGATAAACAATACCACGACATAGCTATAGAACGAATGGTATTCCGAACCAAGAATGCCATTCCGACTAATATGGGTCAAAGAACCCCGTCACTAAGAACCTAGTGTAGCCATAACGTGCTATCCTTGTCGCAACACGTGTCGATTGCCCGATATGGTGCCTATCAAATCGCCAGGCACTGATGGAAACATCCAGTATTAACAACGTACGGAGTAGTGCCGGTTGTCGCTGTAAGGCCGGTAACTCCGGTTGGTCCATGCCGAAGCTATAGAGGGGCCACTACTTTGTGTGGTTTTATGCATTATTCTTCTAACGCCAAGCACAATCACTCGTCGTCGTCCTTGTCGTCAGTTGTAGGGGGTCGCTTATGGAATTCTAATCGAACTGGCTAAAGACACACCGGGATCAGACACGGGCAGCGCTGATGATAACGGCCGGGCCGGCTCAAGCAACTGCTTGTTGGTATCAGTAACTGGAGCCATGTACCTACTCATCGTTTCTACAACCTACGATCTGCGGGCTGGCTTGTCGCTTTTCGTGGATGGCGATTGTGCATGTCATCGCGCGTTCGGCATTGGTCTTCTGGTCGATTATGTATATATGATTAGCGCAGCCATGACCGTGCTAGTTTCAACTTCGAGCGACAGCGCTTTATTGGTATTAAATTCGGTTGCCGCCCACTTCATTGCTGATCTGGTGAGTGCCGCGACAACTTACATGTCAGAAAACAAGATATTGACTCTTGTCGTGACCATGGTTTCAGTTTTCCAGGGTGTTCCAAGAGCCCTACCTCCATTTAACACAAAATACTTCTGGAATAGCTCCCAAATCCACAAATCAATACTCCCATATTTTTTTACTCTAAACGCCAGATGGTGGCAAGTCGTTCAATGATACCCACATTGAACATTCGTGTGTGGGCATACAAATAGAACATGCGCACGAAACGATCAGTGGCGGTGAGCCCAGCTACTACCCCGAGACGCCCCGTGTTTCCACCACCGACGCAGCCGGCATTCCCGATGGAATCAGATGGTAAGATGTTCGATGTCTCATCAGCCGCGCTACAACCCCATATATATACGCTAGGACAGAAAATAAAAACAGGAATGACTTTCGAAATGATGTGGCACTTCCTGTCACGGGTACGGTTGCACTCGTTTGAAACATCACCAGTACCACTGCACAAAGACGTCTGTATATGTGTTGACGTGGTTGCCTCTGGGCGAGTGCTATGGCTGCGTCCATATCCGAACGAGAAGAGTCCGGGGAATGGCAGAATAATACAAGGGGAATAATGGAAATTACGTACCGCAGTACTGTACTGGTACATCATATGAGTACAACATCGTTACGTGATGACGAACATGCGAAGATATAGGATTAGGCCTAATGACGATACGCTCCCGCGTGAAGCCGTCAACCGAGTAACTGAGTTATTTAGTTCGCCCGGTATGACTTCCTTTTCCTAAATATTAGCGATTATTTTGATGGCCCTCTTACTATGTCGATTGTCTATGATGGATTATGCCATTTACCGTTTGCCTTCCATAATTGGCGATAAATTGTTCGGGACCTGTCGCATCTCAAACCGAAAAGAGTGGTTGTTTGTGATATTCAGTGGTTTGATGGTCGTCGGTGTAGGAGACATGAGGTCTACATTGTTTTGCGAAACAACCTGTTCGGAGTGATGTCTCCGTGAATTCAGCTCGATTTGGAGGGTTATCCGAGACGGCAATGCAGTCCGTGATGTATTTGTCTACGAGACGCATGTGTGTACGAAGTCCGTGACAGAATGATACGACTCGCGCAGGTCGAGAGTTCCCTGACACTCGCGATACCGCCCACTACGTGTTATGATTGTTTGGAGGCGAGACGGCAAACATACGGCTCGAGCATGCGTGTCTGGCGTAGGGTAGCAGTCTGAAATTCGTCACTCAGTACCCTCGGTCAACGGCGTCTCTCCCTCTTCAACCACAAGAGGGTGAGCGACGGGGTTAACACGACTACGTCCCCCCAGCAGTACATATACATGTTCCATAAAAAAGATTAAACAACTGAACCACTCAGTCAACGATTATTGAGTAGCCTAGTGTTTTTTACTTCATGGACGGACTAAGCTCAGATCACCCTCCCACCGATAGCATTCTCCGGAGTTGATCTAGCCCCTAATCGACGCCTGGTTAACCCGTAGTGGGGTACTTCGTTTGGTCCTATATAAAGAACACCCAACTCAACCGCTCACGCAGAACTTCCGACGGAGTAGCTCAGTGCGCTTTTCTTTGTTTTCGAACAATACACATCTGTCGATGTCAGGAAAATACAGGCCCTCTTGACGAACCCAACCAAATCGTT
This sequence comes from Laminaria ephemera, assembly GCA_036873875.1. Classification (NCBI taxonomy): domain Eukaryota; class Phaeophyceae; order Laminariales; family Laminariaceae; genus Laminaria; species Laminaria ephemera. The sequence continues at coordinate 1,206,245 of JAYJMJ010000195.1, read as the reverse complement.
CATCAGCAATATCAGACTCTAGATACAGTGCATGGACACGTACTGCCTTATTCGGAAAACGATGTATTATCGACACTAAATGGAGCCGAAAGCCGGATAGTCATTTTCGCGTCTAGTCAAAAGAAAGCTTTGCAACCTTAGGGTTAGCGTTTGCTAGCCAAACCGTTTCTGAATGCCGGTGCTCCTAACCCCAGTATCCTTGCAATACTATTCGACCTTTCCCATAATGTTCGTTGTACACCTAGGTCATGGGGTTACTCATCTGGTGCCACTCCCATTGTATCTCAAAGGGAGGGCTTGGGTGAGATTGAGAGCTCGTCAAGTGAGCAGCCCCACATATAATAGATGCACATCTGCCGTAGCATGCGTACAAGGGGCCGAAGGATTTATGACATTCTACCAAAATGCTCGGAAACGTCACCGTTGTGTTCAATCAAGACGCTGAACACACTTGTGTTATCCACCGCTGACCAAGTTCCGTGGTGCAAGACCGCCCTCCCAGCACAACTACAACATAGCGATGTGATCTGCTTGCATGCACTGCGCTCTTCGGCCAAGGTCCTGGCATATTGAGCCAGCATTTCGTTGGATGCCGACCTCTGGCCGAATACATTTTGTCGAGTTGTATATGAAGCAAATGCTTGTCGGTTTCTGAAATAACGAGGGCAGGCAAACAACGAGCTGACCCTCTCTTTAACATTTGGGCGTGATCCGCTAGTTGAAGGTCAGTTGCTGTACTTGTAACGGAGGAATACATAATTTTGAGATGTCTACTAACATATGTGAGCCTTCCTCAAACGATGTCGAAAAAAGATGAAAAGGGTGCAGAGGTTATTTGTGACAATTCGTCAACAATGGTGCCTGTTCTGGGTGATACAGTCTATATAGATCAGCGTCGCGCTGATACTGGTCGTTTTCTTCTGCATTGGAGATTCCTCTCAACAACTATAGTGCACCGCTAGCTAGTTTTTTGTTTGTCGCCCAACCTCCAATTATTGGTCAATTGATAGATTTTCGGAAACGTCATTAAAAGAGCGGATCCAGACGTTGACATTTGAGCGTGAAGCGATTGGGAACACGTACTCAGAACAGAGGATATACATAGATAGGTGAGATGCCTTATCTACTAACATGTCTGCACCCGCCTGAAAAGTGGTATTACCAGGATGAGAAGGCGTTCAGGTTCTTTGCGTCGATTCCTCCAAAATAGCGGCTGGTTTGGGCGATAGAGCGCATCGGAATAAGCTTCGCTCTGACGCTGATCAAAATATTTTGCATCGGGGATTCTTCTGAACTACTACAAACCGATGGTGCCCAGCTTGAAGATTACTCGCCCTGGATAATTTATGTTCTCAATCCGGCAGCGTTAACGATGTGCTGTCATCTATTAAGCGCCAATCTACAAGAGTTTCTTGAACGATGCGTTGAAGCATTCAAAAACACTGAGAGGTTGACATTCGGCTTGATAGTTGAAAAGGCATGCGTTGGATTATTTGCCACTATCAAGCGTGCTAAAAAATGTTTTCAAGTGGAATCTTGCTTCTATACGACTCGTGGTATGTGGCTGGTTCACGGGATTTATAGTTGGTATTTGATCTTGTTCTGGGGTCCTCCTGTCGCTTTCGGCGGCTTTTACCCAGTCTCAGGAAAAAGTTAAAATATTATTTTGGTCGAAAACAAAATTACGTTTAGAGCCGTACACGCAATGCTTGTTATGGGGCTTGTAATGAAGGCGTTGAGTATTGGTCTGCAGAGACATGGTCGTATTGTCGACATGCAAGAGTCGTTCTGTCTCTGCGACGAAGCCGTACCTAGAAAGAGATGCTGGGGTGGTGTAAGTAGTTCTCGTGTGCCTTTTCTGTTAGTTGCATGGGGGTTGGGGGTATTGGGTTACCACATTGCTGTACGTGTTGAGCGCGGGGTGGGGTGGAGGTGGATGGGATGATGCCCCAACTTCTGCAACAGTTATTGGCTACGTGATTGTACCGTGTTTTGAGATCGCAAGTTTTTTCAGTGTGGCCGACACAGATATTCTGGGAACCAAGTTTGCAGCATGTATCCAGCCTGCTGTTTATGTCATCAGATACAGGAGTAGCGTTGCGTACTGGACAATGGTGTCAGTCTTTCGGGACGTCCTTTTTCTGTGGGGTTTATCTTGCTTTTTTCTGGTACGATCTTGTTAGCATTTGATGGGTCCTGCGATTTTCGTGCTACCAGCGCGACATCTAAGCCATCATGTTGTCAGAGATGGCCCCAGATATGTACCACGCAGCAGACTATGTGAATCCATTAGTATTTAGGGCGACTTGAAGCTGCAGTGCCTGTTGAATTATCAAATGCCCTGGATGTTAAACCACATAATTCAGATGGAAGTCTTGAGGCTAAAGAGAATGTCGCGAATCTCTGGTGGTGACGCCTTCTACGAAATCCGTTTGTAAGGGCTTTCAACGGTAAACACTGATAGAGTGTAGTTGCCGACAAATTGGGTCCACGTCGATATCCAAGAGACGCAAGGTACGGTAGGGGTGCCCTCAGTTTTGTCTCGGGCTCCTCAGTTTAGGAAATATTTGCCTCACACAAACAACAATATTGATAAAACTGTGAAAGTGCAACCTGATGAATAGTTTCATGTCCTGGCTGCACAACATAACTATTGCAAGACAAGAACGACATTCCTTCGATCTTGAGTTTAGGAGCCCGTTTATTCAGAAAATATCTATGGTAGCACTTGTCAAGAGGTGTCCACAAAGCGCTGATTGGTAGACGAAGGATCTAGTGTATATGATACCATCGAACTCCACGCTCACTATAAGATGTGGCCAGGGCTAGGTGAGGGGGATCACTTTTGAGAACGTGCATGTTCAGCGGGTCCGAGCGACAAGCCCGAGTGGCTACCAAATTTTAGTTGCGACGTTTGCTCTTTATGTTTCGCGGTATGCACGGCCATGGAATGTTCGGTTACCCTGCGGAAATAAAAGACGTTTTAGAGTTAGTTGTTGAGTGAGGTACAGATCCTAAACTAGGCAGTGAAATAGGGGTACCCCTCCCAGCCTTAGCCGTTGTCGTGTGCGCTCTAAACACTGCACCAATGTAAGCAGCATCGTGTAAAATAGTTTAAACATCATGTGAGCGAGACCTTTGACATATCGGTAATATACATTGCATTTGGACTGGATACTATATCCAAATCAAGGAATATCGCCATGTTAGGCTTGGTTTTCCCGCAACGCCTGGCTGCAAGAATAAAATAGCCCTACAGCTCGCCATGAAATTTCCATAGATATTTAAGGCAGCCAGGAAAGGAAAACATATTGTGCGATGGTGTCAAAAATGGCAAAACTTCAATCCAATATGAGCTAGGGGCAGCCGTGGTCTGGTCTCGAGGAACCCAGTGTGCGTAGAAGGGCAAGCCAGGAATAGAAAGGTATGCGGCCAGGACCGGACAAACCAATCTGGGGGAGTGTTACAAATGGCATATTCCAATCCAATATAGGCGAGGGCCAGCCGCGTTCTGGTCTCGAGGAACTCCGTGCGTACGGAAGAGCGGGTCAGAAATCGTGTGACCCCCCATGGTATCCGACCCCTCGCGATATTCGGCCACCGCCAGCTGGCATCAAGCAGCAGTGAGAGTAGTCGTGGTTAAGGTAGTAGAGGATATCGCTCCGAGATGGAGTTTTGTCTCGAAGGTTTGAGTATGGAAAAATGGTAGAATCCTGTCCACTGCCCGACATAGTTCCGCGGATATCTTAGTACATGGTTTCCCAAGCAACCCCTTTCGGTTGCTCACAACGATCGCACACGGCTATTCCCCTCTGCTAAAAAATGGCCACGAAAATGTGGAGTTTGGTAACTGAGCTGCTAGCTTTTGATACAGCCTAGCAGGCACGTATTCTTTCACCAGACGCGGAGATTGGAGGTCTCCATTTGACAAATATGTGACGCGTCAAGCGCATTCTACGGTAGGGATGAAACACCTTTCCATGAGGCTCCTCACTTCAGGAAATATGTATTGGGTGTGAAAAGGCACGAGCGCGCAACCAGACGACGACTCCCATGTCCTAGGTACATACCAAATAATGTTGTATACGGACAAATCGTCTTGCTACGATGGTAGCTTGATCCACAGTGTAAGAGCCCCGTCGATCGGAAAACATTTGGCCAAAAAGTGCTATCGCGATCGTAGCACGCGTGGACGGATGCCCGTTTATCTTGTACCCCCTGTCGTCGTGGTCGGAGAGTTTATGCCGAACGTCTCTTGATACACACTCCCAGGTTCTGCATACAAGTTTCGAGACCTAGACAAAAATTATCAATATTCATAATACCAAAACTATTGGGATATGGAGATTACAGTATCTAGTTGATGTGCAGTCACTACGTTTGAGTACGCTGGATGTCTTATTCTAGATGCGGGGAAACGTAATATGCGGCGAGACTAGCGATTATTCCTTCTCCCCGGTGTAGTGTATTGAACTGACCATCATCGTGAAGTTGATAGTATCCATAGTAAAGAGTATCTAGATTGCCACCATATGTAGCAGGGAACGTTGCGGTGAACAGTACAGGGAATGTTACTGAAGGACGGACTGTCGGCCAGTACAACAGCCCGTAGAGAACATCTGCCCGTAGCATGGGCGTTGTAACGTGATATTGAGGTGACGATCAGTCCTACCTCAATCATTCCTCTTCTACTCTCTTTTTCATCTCCTCTTTCCCACTCCTTTCCATCTCTCTCCTTCTCATCTTTGGGTTTAACTTACGTATGGCTTACAAGCGCCACTTTCCAACCTATCTTCATATTTTTCACAAGTGATCTTCACAGACAATCGGTGCCACTATAAGGTGCTTGACTACAGAGGCGAAACGGCCTCATGTGCAGGAACAGACTCGAAAATAAATGTGTGTCTACATATAAAAGAGCACGAACCAACAGTTGTAGGAACGACTTTGACTATGCGTCAAGGGTAGATTAGACTGCCATACTTCCTGGTGGTTGTTCTGGGATTAGAACCTAGTAGGCTGGTGGGTTTGTGCACACAAACATTTTCTGGGTCACTCGGCGTCTCCGAAAGTGCCACTGCGCCAGTTGGCAAAAGTTGATGAAGATCTACGGCGAGTGGAAAGGCTAAACCCTATCCTCTTGGTAGAGCAAAGCGCGTACGGGGCGACTGGGGGGGCGAATAGACGATGCATGTGGCTACGACATCATCGTGGAGAAGGCCGCCAAGCGTAAAGCGTATCTTTAACATTATATCGTACGAGTTATACTGAAACGTTAAAAAGTGATGATAAACTTGAACAATTAGTTGAACCTTCAAACATCAACAGTATTATTTCTCGATGAGCCAACTACCGGTGGTCGTTCACCAAGAGGGGGAGCCTACACAACATTTACATTCCTTGCTGGACCAAAGAGGTCATCAACGCGTGCTCCTTCCACTAACACGTCGGAAAAACAAAAACAACAACAGGACTTCAGAAAATGAAGGCCCCGACTGCAACAGTCCATCATATGAAAAGCTTGTACTGCGGCCGTGGTCCCGCGTTAGCGTGGTCCCTTGCCAGACGTCGATACCCTCACTAAAGTTGGACCCCGCACTATATCGGGATAATACAATATAGTAGAACTCTGTAGGACAGGCAAGGTCATCACAAACGATTCTGACCGAACCTAACCGGGCCACCGCACTAAAGGGTACCGCACTACCGCGGGATCAGCGCCGTACTGCTGTGTATTATTGTCGTCACCGCCCCTACTGTGTGGTTTTTATGCACTCCACAGGCAACGCCTTGACCAACTTAAAACCGCAAAACCTCTCCCACACCAAATCCGAGTACCTCTCTCCCCAAAGCGAAGGTGCAGTTATAGAAGGATTAACGTGGTATCCACCATGGAACTTTGCAAACACTAAACCACGCAGACCAGTCCTGAAATATATTACGATAGAACTCTGACTTGATTTTTTGTGTGATATTCGTACCCGGTACGCTGACAATTCGTTTGGTTTCCTCTATCCGTCTACTGTTGTTTGTTTTTGGTTTTCCTGTTGCACAGTCTGTCGCCACGGAATTTTTGTATCTCTGTACGATGAAGAACCAGGAGGGATGATATTTTACGAGTTCTAGTCTTGTCGTTGGGTAGAAATAACCGATATAATGAAAATAAAACACAAGCATGTGCACCTTATGACGGTGAAATCCTCCACTGGAGAAGCGATGGATTTGAGTTCTTCACATCAAACTCACTATTCCATCCATCTACATCCAGCACAACCAGTGTCCGTGCCGATGCCTCCTCCTAGCGATTCGAGCTCTGTGGTCACAAACTATACCACAGAGATTCACATAGAAAGTACAGTAAGGTAATTTGGCCATGCAATGCCAAACGCAAAGAATACCATGGTGTAACGTGATCATGCCAGCACACTATACTAGTTGCAAGGGAGCAGTACAAGGATACTAAGATGAAGTAGCAAAACGAAAACATGGAGAGAATGAAAGAACAATAAACGAAGGGGGCGGATGGAAGAGGTACCAAACCAAAACAACCAAGTAATAGAAGCAACGCGGCAAGACAAAAAAAAACTTTTAGTAGGCATACGTCTTCCAAAATCAGAACTTGAGATAGATAACATATGCGTTATGCCTTTGACCGGACGAACAATCCCACGGCGTAGATACACAAGAGCCACTAGTAAAAAGCGCAAGCGAGAATCCAACGGATTCCAACGGCAGTCTTGAAACGCCCTGACGCTCGTAAACGGTTCGGTCCGTCGAATTCTACCCCAATAATAGCAGGCGTCCTCACTCAGGTGGGCGCAGGAGTAGGGTATTCCATTCCTCCTGCATTCTTTCCGAGTACCATGCTTCCTGCACACTTGGCGTCACTGGCTTAAAGTTCGTCTACACTGCGTCACGTCCTTCTTGTTCTTAACTGTCTCGAGATCTGTCCCCCATCCTATACCTAAGCAGTCTACTCTCTTGAAAATTCTTAGTGAACTTGACGTCGATGTATTGCGCTGGCTTGAGATGAATCTCGTTTTTGGTTTGACGGAACATCCTCCGACTTCAGGTAGTAGTGGGGATATTGTTTCGTACTTCTTGGGATATGTTGAAGAACTCGCCTGGACGGCGTTGCCTGGTGCCAGTCGATGTGAAGAGAGACAATGCCGAGGATCATAACCTGAAACATCATGGGTGTCGAGGTTATGTCTGTCTCTGTGTAAAGGGATGTATAGCAAAGGGTCTGTGAGGGTCACTTGTTCTGACAAAAACAAACGATTCGTTGGAAAGGCGCATGAGGTCGAAAGCCGAAACCAAGCAGAGAAGGAATGTATCTGTAGAAAACGAAAGCAAGAGGAAATAGATGAAAAGCAGAAATAAAGGAGTGCCAAAGGTAGGAGTGACTAAGCTAGGCCTGACAATAATTTGATCATCACGGGACAACGCCCACGCTACAAGCAGGTGTCCTCTAATGGTTGTTGTACTGGCCGACAATGAATCGTTCAGCAATGCTTCCTACCACGTTCCCCGCAACGTTTCCTGGTATTACGGTGGCAACTACAAGTAAAAATCCCCGACGAAAAGGAAGAAAATATAGTTACACCGCATAGGGTTAGATTTCTCCACATCTAGAAATGACATACCCAGTGTACACACGCGTAGGGACTGCACATCGGCTGGATATGTGTGGGCCTCAAAGTCCAGATTCCAAGTTACACTGCGCACAGCTGCAAGTGCATGTGAATGTCCATTCACTTTGTGTACGTCTTCTTTTGTTGGTGTTGATATGTTACGACGGTTTCGCAAGACCCGAGGGTTTTCCAGAGACGGGCGCGGCGTTATAGACAAACGCCTGGCCAGAAGAATAGATGATAGGTTTTGAGCGGCGTGCAGCTCTCACAACCTTCCCCGTAGCTCCACCTAGTCCGTTCTGTTATCCTCGGTGCTTTACTACGCAAGAGGAGTACCGGTCAGGACCGCTAGACGATGGCTCAACAGCAAGGACCGCAGGATGCTTGGTATAACGGTCAGTCTATGCATGAACTCGGGCAGAGCGTGAGCGTGTCTTATGCAGCCCAGCGTGTGACGCGGGCTGCACCTCTGGAATTCTAGTACAAATCATCGGTGTTGATGAGTGCTTTGCAGCTGGCCAAGAGGCCCGGAACTGAGGTTCCGATCATGAGTGATATGCATGCAGGTGTGCCAACTATTGTCCGGGATGCAGATACCACGGCTACCTACCCATGAATGATACACGCACAGCACGACTCTGTAACATATACACTGTCTTCGTATACGGTGCTGTAAGATCTCAGTTGCTAAACGACCGTACAAAGTACAAAAATATCCCAGAGGCTTTCCACACAACCACACAAAATCAGCCCAAGCGTATTTCAGGTTCTTAACTGAAGAAACAATAAAAAAGTACCTCAGGTTCTTATTAATAGTTCAAAAATCTACATTTTTTCCGAGTTTCTTAACAGAAAAGCAGAGCAAAACGTGTGGCAATCAGTTCTCATATCACATTTCGTCTGAAAATATTGCGCAGGGCGAGGAGCGTGGTACGCCTATAAACTACAAATAACGCACGTATCATTAATCTCGAACATGTGCGAGGTCATACATACTATACTCGAACACAGAAACATCACAACTCAACTCATCACATTTTACCATTTCATCCCGAAACCACTACCAGGTATCCTTTATCGTCTACAACCCACTACGACCCACCCCGCGGCCGTCCATGATCGCCACCAATTGATCCCTCCGTTTTGGCCGTGGCTGGGTCCTCGCATCCACCATCCACCTGAGTAATTCCATGTTATACTCCAAATGAAAAGAAAACATCCAGTAGCAACAAGGAAAGGCGGACGAAAGAGTGAGGGCATCGTGGCCTTCGGTTTTTCATTCTACCGATTGTCACTTGCTACCATTTGGAAGATGCTACAAATAATCCCATCCGTACGAATTGCAATGTATTCATCTGGTAGTCTAGTATTAATAGTTCTAGTAACCTATCCATTCGGGAACAGGGATTGACCACGTCGTCAATCAAAACAGTTTTTCCGATGAATTCAAAAGTAGAGTAAGCCAAATTGAATACCAGATATACAATTATTCATCCCCCTACTTTGTGTTCAGAGCAAACGCTTTACCTACGTTAACAAGAGGGGGAAAAAAATGGGGGTTTGGGTAGGCACTCATCCTTCACCTGCCAATCCAAACATTATAATACTGGTATTTTCGTGTATATACCCAGGCAATACGTGACACCAGGCACCTGGTAGCTCAATCATCAGCTACCTCGTACCACTACTGCTGTATAGCACCACCAGACATTTTCGGTCGTCTTCATATAAATATATCACCCTCAACACACACTACGCTACCCCTGCTCGCGGTATATCGTACACGTTCCAAAGCCCAAACAGAGGAAAGGCTCAGTATCGACTCGAT